>QVNV01007580.1:0-39270 GCA_014825455.1 Pseudomyrmex pallidus | reverse complement strand
AAATATTATCTACTTTTGTTAATTTTTTATATTTTTATCTTTGTCAATGCGCTTGAGGGGGCTTCCCAGAGCGCAATATAAATAAAGCATCTATCTATCTATCTATCTATCTCTCTCGAATATGTTAGCAGTTTTTTTTACATATGATATAAAAAAATTACACCCCCTGTTATATTCGTCGCGATTGAAATTTCTCGTTCAACCGCACAGCCAACTTGACTGTCTCGCCTAACGATTTCTCGGCACGAAACTCGGAGAAGCATTAACGCTGTTCTTGCCGCGCGCGTCTTGTACATTTCCTGCTCAATCGTCTCTCAAGTTCGCGAAGTGCGACGTTACGGAGTCTGACGCGTCGTCACCGTCGATCTTCCGCTCCGCGTTTCTCGCGTCTAAAAGGAGGGAAACAGAATAGAGGCGAGAAATCAAAGCCGGTCATTACTTCGCGATCAGTCGGGCGATCCGTCTTATCGATATTCAGATTGCGTTCTCTCCGACTGCTAGAAGGGACGTGCTCAGTACGTATAGATACATGAAAATCTGCGGTCCAAGTCGCCTGTAGCACCTTCCGGGCAAATGGTATGGGACGTGGGTGAGAGAAATGGAAAGACGAACGGGAGTGAAAGAGAGAGAGAGAGAGAGAGGAGGAGGGGGAGGAGGAAGAGGGAGAATAGAGGGACGAAGTATTTTCGCAGTCCATTTGTTTTGATCGGATTTCCAACTGTCTCTCGTAATCCCGCACCCGTAAGCTCCCGCAGGCGTCGTCAGTTTCCAATGAAAACCCTAACGTCTCTATCCCTTTCTCGCTACTCTGGTCCTGCAGCACCCCTCGTCGTCGTTTTCCCGACCACACCTTCGGTTCCCGTCTCTCCGGATTCCTGCGAGCATTCCCGGCATTCTCCGTGTATTCTTCGCGCGCGAATGTGTGCACGCGCGTGCACGTACATTTGCGTATAAAGAGGGTGCGTCCTCCCTCCCGAGGACTTTACGAGGACTAGCCGAAATTCTCTTGGCAATTCTCGGGTGTATCAAAGTCAATCTTCTTTTCAACAAAAATTCTTAACAAATCGTTTGAAAACGTAAACGTTAAATACACGCGCGCAACTAGAGAGACGCGGAGCTTTTTTATTTATTCAATATATCGGATAAAAATTTGTGTACTCTGGAAAAAATTTTAATTTGACGCGCACTTGTCACAAGATCATCGAAATATATTCAGAAGTCAGAAGTTGTGAAAAAGACGGCGTCCAATCATCAAACTTCTCACCTGAAGAAAAATCGATTCCGAGTTTGCTAAAGTATTACATCCGGAGACGTGAAGTTCGGAGAAAGTGCGCAACTCAAAGTGTTGGAATCCATTACATCGCTACGGAGTTGGGAGACACGTATTGTCTCAACTCGAGATAAGATTCTGCTAATGAATTTCGAATATAAATAAAATACTTGAGTTTTTTTTTTAATATAAAATAAATTAAAACGCGCGATATTAATTTTTTACCAGGACGTAATTTCACTATAATATCGGATCGGTTACTGCAATCGTTAAAAAAATGAACTACACCAACACAGAAGTTCATGTCAGTGTTCGACAGGTTTGCCGTTTGCAGAACGCATATATTTCGTCTTATGTCAGTCGCGTGAATACCGAAGTACGTATCGCATGCATGATGATTACATAGGTAGTACGTGACGCACGTGTATTTACTGTTCGCGTCGCACAGGTGGAAGATACATAACCGTGTTTAGCTTGCTCGGAAGCAAGCGGGGCGTGGATGCGCCGGAAATGCGCCGCGTTTTTTTTACTTTGACTGTCAAACGATTTTTCCCCGCTTATAGGTCCGCGTGTATACAATCGGGCGTTTCTCTCGCATGGAAAAAGCGGGGTTTGATCGCAGTTTCTTACTTCGACGGGATGATCCTCTCGCGGGGAGGGCGACTTTTTCCGCGCTTCATATTCTGAGGTTTTATTAACGCGCGCTCTCGGTTTTCTATGTGAGAGACCGAAGAGAAATTTATTATTTCCTGTAGTTATGAGAGAAAAAAAATGGTCTTGTTCTTCTCTTCAAATATTACACGATAGAAATTGCATGTATTTTATTGTATAATTTTTATATACAAATTTGTATTTTTCCCTTCGATTGTTCGTAAATTACAAAAGTATCCAAACCGATCCATATAAATTTTTTTTACACAATTTCCTCTCGACAGAAAGACGCTAGATTCCGACGTTGTTAGACGTGGAGTTTTTCTCCTAAACAGCTGAATATTTTGTAAACGTCGGCTCATGACATCCTGGTATACGTGTTATTTCGGATTACGCGATGTCTGGCACTTGCGGACTGCAAATTCAATTACATGCATTGAATTCAGCAGAGGGTGGAAGTTCCCGACGCTTTGCGTGCACAAGTTCACGTGCAGGCTCCACGAACTGGCAGAACTCACACTTTAGGCAAGCGCTTATACAGCCGCGGTGATATGTAGGAGTAAACACCTAAACTGACAATGATACCGTAAACTTAGTTTGCGCGCGTACAAACAGACAGACCGCATTGTTGCCGGTACGGTATCGTCGGTGTAATTTAAAATTAATTCCACATAAAAAAAAAAGAAACAAATGCGCGAAAATAAACGACCTTCTTTCGAATTTTTCTGTGTTAAATTTTGCGTGTTAAATTCCGTATCGTGTCAACTTCTCAGTTCGCGTAAAATTATTAATATACATTATAATATTAATGCAAACATTCCGAAAAAAATATCTACCCACTTGAAGTCACATTTTTGATGCGCTTTTTATATGCGTTCTTAAAAAAAAAAAAAAAAAAAAACAGAGAATATCTTGAAAAGTTTTGAGTTGAACGTTTTCGCGAAGTGGGGCCGGGAGAGAAACTTAAAGAGGCAGAGAAAGTATCGAAGTTGGCAATCTTTGTAATAGTTGCGCTGTAGCGGGCGCGTATAAGCAAGGAGAAATTGCATTAATGCGTTCGACCTTTGAAACTTCATCGTCTCGAAGTCGATATCAAAGTTAAAGTTTTAATTGAAATCAACGCTATAACCAGCATCACGTGAATTTGATCAAAGAGCTCCCAGCTATGTAGTTCCACACAGTCGATCTTACAGTCGATTATTTTGAAACCGATTAACGTGAATATTGATTATATACATCCTGTCTCTCTGAAGTTGTTGCACGCTTGAATTATAATACAATTATAATAAAAAAATAAAATAAAATAAAATTAAAAAAATGGAAAATAATCACGTCATGTTTGCGGTTCAGCGAGTTGAAACGATTTATAATCTCGAATAAAAAAGAGCTTGCGCGGGGGTAAGGCGCATTTGATCGCAGCACGAAATTCCAAGCAAAGTCATGTCCCAGTAAATAAATCACGGCTGCCGTAAATAAACGTTAACCCGCTTATCTCGAAATCGCATAATGTCGGCTTGAAAATATTATGAAATCAATATGACGGCGAGAGCGTAAACTAATGCGGTATCCATTACGCCTAATTAAGTACGCCAGAATTTGACGTGGCCGAATTACACCGAGCTGTAACGCGTTGCATACATTATGTAAAATTAGATTACGGTGATTTATGGGAAAGCGCTATCAAATATTTATTAACTCCGAAACATATTGGGGCGTTGTCGGGGATATATAGATGCCTTGCCTTGAGATTAAATCTTTTCGAACGAGAGAGAGAGAGAGGAAAAGTCAACGAAGGTGGGAGAGACAGCAGATCGCCGTGACATCTGTCAACCGACATAACGGGGAGTTCATTATGCCGTTCAGCGGGGCGCCATGTCATTTATTTCAATTATTGCCAAACGCTGATTTAGCAAACTATCACACACACACGCACATCAGTAATTTCCGATAATTTACGAACGTCATTAATACCAGCGCTGGCGAGGTCGTCGAAAAATGCCATCATTACATGAAATCTGCGCGCAGGATCACAAGCTCTTTGTTCCTGCCTACCGAGTTTTTATTTTACTCGGATTTATTTTGCCGGAGAAACTCGAACATATTCTTGCGCACAATTTCTTAATCCTAATGTATTCGACGAAATGCAATCTTGGAATATTCTCTACACTGACTTAATTTCAAGTCGGAGTTCACAGACGAACAACGCGATGAGAAATATAAAAGAAAATCGCAAGAGAGTGTCTTCGGAGAAGAGAGAGGCATCAACAACAACGTGGCTACCGGGATTGATGAATAAAATATCAGCAGATGTTCCGGATATATAAATATGGATGTAAAAGAAAAAAATCATTTTCTAGCAAAATACATTTGTTTCTCATTCCGATCGCAAGGCTTTGGAAAAATAATGTATGAAAATAAAAAAAAAAAAAAAAAAAAGATAATTTATCCGAAGTGAAACTGAGGTCGACGATTTGTTTTTTTTTACATCACATCTTTTTTGTCCTCTCGTTTGCAACAACTACCTGCTCGTTTCCTGAAATAAAGAAAAACGACTTCTGTCTTCGGCAACAGACAAATTAATGTCGGGGGAAATTCATTCCGACAGTTCTGTAATAGATTCTCGATAACCGAATTTCACTTTGCCCCCGGGCCTGATTCGGTTTCCCGATTGAACAATCTCAGCCCTTTTCCGTGCGTAAGACTACGCGATAATACGAAGCGCGAGGGGGAGAATGTCTGAATTTCGATTCAGCTAATCGCTCCTTGATGCCAATTACGAAGTCGCGTACGGTTATTATTTTCTCTCTTAAGCTGAACCTCAATATACCACAGAACGGTACATTAGTCGCGATTTATCGTCGCTCTCTCCGAGACGATAGTTGAAAAAGACCCGCCCTTATCTCGCGTTCTGCCAAAACGACGCCGTATCAAATCTCGTGAAACCCTTGCGTGAAAGCGTTTCGCAATCGGGTTGCGATTCCCTTTGTCGGTGAATGTTGTACGGACGAAATGTACGGGCGGAGAGCCCGTGATGTGTCTCATACATTCTGATAAACGACGTCATATTCGAGATCCAGAAATCTTCATTTAATGGAAATAAGAGCGTAATGGGGTGACGGAAATATCCCTGTATAAATTCATACGTGATTCACGATGATTCATAAAAGTGCGTGACACCATAAATAAAGAGACTTTCATCACTCCCCTCTGTATATATGTTTATTACAGAAAGATCTCATTTCATTGCGGTCTCGTTGTAAAAAATATGTGCGACAGTTTCGACGAGAGAGTGAAAGAGAAGATTGTTCTACATCGCGAAAGTCGCTCGTTCGCGCGTAATTAATTTATTTGATTATCATTCAGCGGTGCGCGAGGACGAGTGTGTTACAATGTAAAAATTAGCGGACTTTGCGCGCACAATTAAGCGTCCGCATTGCTTTTTGAACGCCGCGCGGCGTTCCATCCGGTCCTGTTCAGCGTCGCGTTGAATATTCTTGGCTGCTCGTCACGAGAGTAGGCTTAATTATATGAAATAATTACATGTCGGAGCCACACCAGATCTATGCGCTTACAGACAGTCTGGGGGGCAGGGCAGGGCAGGGCGCTCGCTTGCGGATTGCGGTGAACCGCGCGCTTGGCAAAGCAGTCGCACAGTTGCGGCGCACAACCGCGCTCTCTCCTCTCTCTCTCTCTCTTTGATGCAGCTTCTCTCTTTCCTCTCGCAGTTCCTCGACTGAAAGTGTCGCGTTTAAAGAGAAGGGAGAGGGGTGTTCGCGGAGTTCAAAAAGCCGCTATGCAACGTTACGTTAATTATCCCGCGGATGGGGTATTCAGAAAACGCATGCGACTGTGCCGGGTGAATAAGCGACACGCGCGTATAACGGCAGCGTGTGACAAGTCCGGGCTCAAAATGCGTAAAATTGCAGCATTGAAAAATCCAAAGTGAGCAGCAAATTGCAAGAACGTTAAACATCTGCGCCGGCTCTCTCTCTCTCTCTCTTCTTTTCGTCATAAGCAATTTGCAATATACATCGCAATTTTTTTACGACGTTTACAGTAGAGTTTTTCTCTTTCTTCGAAGATAGGTGACTCCGCATTTCCGGTACAAACCTCCTCCCTCCCTCCCTCCGTGTCCCGGGACAGATGAAAGGTATCGATTGCATAGTACTCTCGTCAAAGCCAAGCGAAGAGATACGATATCGTTCTTTCCGCCAATGCTTCTTTCCGCGCACGGCAAAATTCTCGTTTACGGAAAGTGCACGATAGCCATAGATGCTATCGTTTGCGGATTTAGGTGACGGTACCTACCTTGCAACTGCGTTTTTTCGGTTTATTCTGTACCGAAACGTGTAGAGATTTGTGCAAAGAGAAGTTTTCGAAATCGCGAGTTACTATCGTCAGCGATTCAACAAATTTTATTTTATTTTATTTTTTTTTTTTTAAGTAATTTCACGTCTTAGAAATACATTCGGAACTAGATAAACTACTTCTAGTCTCCGACATTGTGTGTAAGAAATAAGTTTCTCTTTTCACACAACTTGCGGGCTCAAACGCGTCTATCCTTAGAAAGAGAAAAACATTTCAAATCGCGTTGAGAATTCGCGTATGAGAATCGTACGCCGCGATATGCTGCTCGATTTACCGCGCGATTAACGAGATATTCCCGATAAGGTCACGGTGGGATTTGTATTGATGCTTCTCCCGTATGTACGTTTCCCGATATTACGCATCGAAAACTGCGGGAAGCGCCCGAACGCTCGGCAACGTCTGCGAACGAAAATAAGGCGATTGCTCTGAGACGCTGTCTCGTCAAAGGGACGGGAAAAAGATACGATGTTCGCCCGAGAGAGATATATATTTTCTCTCTCTCTCTCTCTCTTTTTCTTGCGGTGATCTCGCGCAACGAAACTCGTTTTGCAAAGTAGGTACATCTCCTCGCCAATCGGGAGATCTCCGAGGGTGAGGCGAGCGGAACGGAACGAACGATCAAATGGCTCGTGCTGAGGCTCTCGCTTACGGGGATAATCTCTTTGCAGTCACCCGTACGGCAAAGGAAACGATCTGGCGACCGCTCCCGACGCTCCGACGTGTACATACATTACGTACATACATACGTGCCACGCTGCCGAAACTTCGAAATACGTTTTACGCTTCTCGGTCAGAGATTCAGGACGGCGAATGTATATGTGTGTGTGTGTGTGTGTGTGTGTGTGTGTGTGTGTGTGTGTGTACACAAGAAGAGAGAGCGAATGCCTCTTCAAAGACTCGGCCGAGCGAGGCGAAAATTCTCCACCACCCCCCGCGCGAGGCATCTTCTTTTTTCCCCGAGTTGTATTTGCGAGTTGAATGGGACCCACAGGGCGAAAACTTTTCGCAGAAATTGGGATACTTTTTACGGCTTTCGTGGGACGCCGTCGGCCCGCGGGATGGGGATCAGACCTCCCCTGGCATCCATACGTATTTTTACCCACGTCTGCGTTACGTGAATATTTATTAATCCTTTCCCCGTCAGGCATCGAGATCGTCTGACGCGCGGAGAGACGCGGTCGTTGCGTCGCAAAAATTACAGAAATATCTTTGCGAGAAAAATATTTCAGAGTCGCACTCTTTTTAACAGAATAAAATAATTGATTTTCGAGATATGTACGTTTTTGCGGCAAAGACCTAGTGTTTTTATTGCAAGAAGTAAAGGATTGTTTATTATATATATATATATCGCACTCTTAATTACTGGCAACTGAAAGAAAAATCAGTTAAGTTTTCTTTCATTGGTTATCCGCCGCTCGAGTTAAGGAATGAATTTGTCAAAGATATCTGCGGATAACTGTTTTAAAAGTAAAGTGAGAGACAGCGGGATGCAATTAAAAGTTGAACAACTGCTTGATAACTTATTGTTAGCCACTTGTGCAGCGCCAAATTCTAATTTAACTTCGTTCCCGTCCACGTCCAGGTATTGTAGTTTAACTTTCATGCTTTTTAAAATGATTTAAAATTTCCATGAAAATAGCCTTCGGATAAGGAAGTTGTTATTAATCATCTATGTTTATACGTCAACTGTTTATACAAATTGACGTCTAATATTTTTGTTGAGACTTTTTATATCAATATTTTCATGAAAAACTTACGCTCTTTAAACAATGTTTTTTAATAATACGATACAGTGCACGCGTAAATCCTCAAGTAATTAAAAAAAAAAAACTCATTTTCTATTTTTTGCGAGCGATATTTGTAATATTCTTCGCAAGATAATATTTTTAATACATACAGGTATATTGCAATTGATGTAACCCGGATACGACGTTCGATATATCGCGTGTAACGTGGCTCTCAGCGCCATATGTCAGATGTCGCGGGGAATATCATCGCGCGAGATAATCCGCACACATAAAATCGATCTATTTTTAAATGTTATTTAAACAGTGACGTATGAGAAGCAACATTAAAATTTTTTTCTTCATATAATATCGCGTTTAAAAATCTAAATCGACTATCGAAGATTTTTTCTCGCTTTTATTCACTGCGTTGTATATGTAACAATTAAAACACTAATTGTATGAATGTAGGTACGAATGCAATAAAAATAATTAAATAAAAGACTTAAATAAGTTTTTCATGATTCGGCGATTGTTGCGAGACTTTCACACAGATGAGAAAAACAAAAAAACTGTACAAGATTTACCGGGCCATGATGCCTGTAGCCAGACTGAGCAGCCAATAACGACGCCACTTGCGATCCGCCCGGCATCCTGACGACCCATTCCTCGCGATGGCTAACGTCGGCGTCGCCGACGACGAAATTGGATGCAGGAAAGATGACGGCGAGCAGCATAATAACTCGCGCGCACGATCTGCGGAACAAGCGTAAGACGTCAATATCAGCGTGACCGCTCGCTTCTTTTGCTCGCGCTCACAGGAAAAAAGAATTTGCGGTAAAACCTCGTACTCTCATGTACTTAAGCGGATCTCGCGATCCGTTAAATATGAATTTTTTACATCATCACTCACAGAATGAAAAAAATACAAGTTGTCATTCGTAATGATTTGGTATTTTTTGTCGATACAATTTTCAACACAGAAGAAAGACACATTACTTCCATTACGCCCGTCGTGTGACGACACGTGACCTTCCTACCTGACCGCCATAAAGATTTTCCGATGAAGAAAGAGGGAGAGAAAGAGAAAGCGAGTCAATAAACAGCCACAATCGTGCAATTATTATTTTCCACCGCGCTCCGCCAAGAATCGTTCCCTTTTTTTCTTATCACTTTCCTCGCGCGCCGAGTCCGATTTCTCTGCCGCGCGCGTACCGTCTACGCGACCGGAAAGGACAACGGAATTCGCCGGCTATTGGATTGCGAGTGACAAGTGATCGAACAGTGCGCGTGGCAATTAGCCGTGTGATGTTCTTTTTGTCTGTCTCTGGTACGGAGGAGAGGGAGAGTTTCTCGTTAGTTTCCCGCGCACCACGCTGGGATCGGTCGGCGGGGATCGGCGGGGAAGACAGAGGATTAGACTAAGCAAACATGACGCGCAACTGGACGCGCGTGGGATGAACAAGCCGATGATAACGATTTGTGGGCGATTCGCACCCGAGCAAAGCTGTGATACGTTTGCACTGCTTATTGTTTTCCGACTGTTGATCGATCGATATATTGTTTCGTGCTTGAAGTAAACGCTTCTAATTCCCACGGAAACAAAGAGAGAGAGAGAGAGAGAGAGAGAATAGAGAACTGTCATTAGAAGTGACCGTAACACCATTTCGTTGCATAACTGTGTACGGATAAAATCGGATTAACAACTGAATTACAATTGTCGCACAAAAATAAAAAGTCGAATGTAATCGCATGTGTAAAAAAGTGCCAATATCGACTTGTTATTAAATTTCGATCGTGCGGTTCTACGACCTTTATAACTGAGGCAACGTATTAGAAAATAGACGGGCGGATCAGAAGAAGGGGAGTCCCGTCTGTCACTCGGGCAAGTGTGTGCGCTGATAATCCTCGGGCAATAAAGTTCTCCAGCTGAGCGACAACAGGTCGTAGAGCGCGGCAATTAACCGCGTTGTTTTTTTTTTTATCTGTAGAGAATTTTTTCCCTTTTCTTTTATTACCGCATCTCACGAACGATAACGGAGAGAAATAAAGCGAACGCACTAGCGAATATTTCGAATAAAATAACCGATAATTATCTCCAGAAGATACAAGAGATACGTTCGGTTTTGATCATCGATAAGAATTGATAAGGATTGTAGCGATCGCTTTTGACACAGTGAAAAGTGATAACAAACACGACGCGCGCTAATATTGCTGCAAAGTGAAAAATCGCGCTTATCTGTGATCGCCGAACCACGTAGGTTCGATAGAAAGATACGCCTACTCCGAAAAGATATGGAATAAAGAAGAAGAGTGCTTAAACAAAACGGAAAACTCGTTCTAATAACAAAAATAATATTTAAAGAATATAAAAACTCGAGAAAGTTACTAAAAATACAGATAGGTTTTACATCTGCCAATCGCAGGGTGTTGTGTGAAAAATATGCGTAAAAAATTTTATATATTTATATTTTATATATTTATATTTTATATATTTTATATATTTATATATTATATATATATATATATCGCTTATGTAAAATATTATACATTTTCTAAATATTTTAAGTACAATATATTAACTTTAAAACATCATAATTATTTAATAAATTATTTATTAAAAACAAATCCTACATATGTATATATATATATATATGTAGTAATTATGATGTTTTAAAGTTAATATATTGTATTTAAAATATTTAGAAAATGTATAATATTTCACATAAGCGATAGTTATAAAATTGATCGGTCAAGAAGCGCGCAATGTTTCAGGTGTTGTTGTCTTCTCAGCAGATGCAAACCTTCTCTTTGCTCTCAGCATTCAACGCTTTAATATCACCTCGGTTTTACTTTTTTCGATTTGACTCGTCAACAGACAACGAGTACGTTAAATATGAAAAAAAAAATATTTGTCACATCTTGGTTGTCAGGAGAGTCACGCAAATATACAATTTTGCCGATAACATATAATGTGTCATGAGTATTCTCAGCTTAAATTGAAAAAAATATTTAACGAAAATATAAGAAATATAATATTATATAATTTCAACTCCTACATATATGTTCACATGTAAATTATTTTTTACACATGAGTTTTTGAATTGAAATTTCAATTCCTAACTTCATATACAGGATGTTATACTTGCATCTCATATATGAGAAACCCCGAATACCCGAATAATTAAAAATAATATTCATTTACACTTCGCTACTTGGGGTAGCAAAAATTTCAGGATATACTTTAAGTTTATTATATCATTTTTTCTATTTCTATTCTTTTATATCCGTTCTTACGAGAGAAATTATTCCGAAGCTTAAAACTCTTTATACGGTAGAATGGGAGTTTTGTGCCGTATAGAATTCATATAAAACAGAGATGTTTGAAAATTGAGTTAAAGTTTCACATCTCTGAAAACGTGTGTGCGTGTGCAACTCTCTCTTGCGCAACTTTTTCAAATATTATATAAAGTTGAAAAACTACACATCTGCTGCGTGTAAGGCTTGTTAAAAATACTTTTAACTATTTGACCGTGTAAAAGCACCGCACCTGAAAATGCGGAATTTAATGAGAATTCGACACTTGTGCGTGTCTGAAACAAGGGGACTCGTTCGTCGTCAAACCCCTTAAGAGAGGAGAGAGAATGGCGCGCAAATTTTATTGAGGAAGTTATTTCGAGCCATTGCTCCGCGAAATGAGTTAGTTGCGATGTAATTGAGACGCGAAATAACAACATCAAACAGATGCTTCAGAGCTCGCCGTAATCTCAATGCTCGATCGCACCGACGTTTTACGATCGCGCGTTCGAAATTAATATCGCGCTCACCACCGCGAGATTCAACTTTTCTCCCCGCGCACAACTTTTTCCCTCGACTTGTGTTAAATTGGAGATCACACCGTAATAACCTTTGCTGTATTCACGGCGCAAAACTTATTTTCGCACGCTCGATTAATTCTTTGCGGCCCGGCGGGTAATCTCTTAATGAATGGCCGTTGAAGCGCGGTATTTACTGCCCCGGTTAGTCCCCTTTATCGCGTTGGATATTCGCGTGACGGATTAGCTCGACGGTTAATTTTATGTTCGAGGGATTAAAAATCGGAAATATCTTCTTTTCGTTCAAAGAACGAACAAACAAACACACATACACCGATGCTTATTCGTATACATGTTCGCAAATCCAACATTTAATAAATATAAACTAACAAAGTTTGGTATGTTCGGTACGGACGGTTGTTCGGAACAACTAATCCTCAGTTTCTAAGTTAGAGCCTCATCTATGACATTATTATTAGAGAGAAACAGGAACACGAAAACTCGATTAAACGTTAATTGAAGTTGAAGTAACAGACTTTACAGCCACATACGGGAGAAGCGCTAAAGACACACGGGGAGAAAAATAATCGCGAGTCTCTTTAATGGCAAGTGCATTCGCAAATATCGCTAATTCGCGTTCTCAGGAAGCGAGTTCTCGCTTGAATCTTATTCCATTGCCGTATCAGTCGGAAGGTTAACGCCGAAACCGATGTGAGGTGTGAGAGAAACGCACTTCGCCGGAGTTACGCTCCGACTAACGTAACACGTAAGCGCATTTAGACGCGGATTACCATTAAGTAAACGCGATTTAACTTTCGGGATGTCACCCTTAATCGACCCGTTAAGACTCGGGTAAGACGCGCGTCTCTGATTCATTTCATCGGCGCACATCGGCTAATTAGCGCGGCCCAATCGCGAGCGAATCTGTTTTATTTTTTCGCGGCGAATCGCAAGCGAATCGGTTTAAGTGCCGTTACGCAACCCGCGACCGCGCGTAATTAGCATCGAGCGCATTCGAGAGGGTACACGCGAGAGTCCGCACCCCGAGTGTACTTTCGTGTATGGGTTTAACGTTGATACGGAAGTTCGCTCGCATATTGCCCGGCCACCGCCTGGTTTTCGGAGCTCTGCTGGTGGCCGTCGCCTCTCGTGGGAACCTTCCGCATACGATTTAAACTGCACCAAATTCTCGATATAATCCATTTAGGGCCGTCTGCGCCCCAACGTTGCTTAGAGTTGGCTTAGTTTAGTCAATATTCTGTTTACCAATAGTCTCCGGGGGAGTTGCGTACAAAAAAAAGAAAGCTACAATTAACTCACTCTCTCTCTCTCTCTCTTCTTCTGTCTGACGATAATTCAATTATTGACAGTTGTAATTTTTTATTTGTTCTTCGTGTTGCAACAGTTTGCGGTTCGAAATTGCGGAGGGAGGAGAGCTTCTTTCGTCCCGTTTCCGCGCGAAGCGGTTGAACGTTCCGACGTTCGCCTCCAATATTCCGCGCGTTCGAGGTAATTCCACCGACAATGGACCAGGGGAGGATTTCCCTCCTGCAAAATCCCCGACATGAGCATCGGTTAAAGCGCGCCTCCTTATTCGAGTGAACGAACGACGACGCGGCATACAAATCCGCGTAATTGAAATACGAGCGTGGTCGAGCGGCTATAGAGAGACGTTTTACAGTTTTCCGGCCGGCGGGACGACACCACTTTGTCGTTCTCCCGTGGGGGTTAATGCTTATAAATAAATTCGATCTCATTTTTTTTTTTTGTTACCGTCCTGTCTCCGAGACAGATAGATGGTATATGTACGGGAACACGCGCAGGACAGCCGATAAAAGAAGAGGACCGAGGATCGTCGTAAAGTTTGCAGGAGTAAGAGAAAGAGTATCCGCCGATAAAAGGTCGTTTCGCTCCAGCTCACGTCGAATTTCGGATAAATCCCTTTGCCCCGACTCGTCTCTGTCTCCCTTTCACTTCTTACGCAGAGATTTCCTTCCCGTTCGAGCAAAAAGAAACAAGAGAGAATTACGGTGATGTAACTTCTGTTTTTTTTTTTTATCGACACTCTTTTGGTGCCATAAGGACATCGCCCTTAAAACGAACGATTCGAGTTTCTCTCTGCTTATGCGAAAACTTCGGCGATATTGCGGCGAATGATACCCGGTTGGTTCGCACATTTGTTTGCTTTTATTGGAAACGATGTCGACATATATCACTTCGATACACGCACGCGTTTTGACCTCGTTTCGACGCGTACGCGTTCCGTCTGTTAGTCGCCGACAGCAAACGCCGAACAATGCGTGTGAGTTACGCAGAATTTGTCAAATTAGAATACGATTATTATATACGTGTTTTTTTTTATGTACGCACATTGTTATAAGTTCGATTTATTTTTGTTACATTTATTTTTGCTCCCAATAAATGTGACTTCGCGTGAACATGTCGGAATATAAATTTCACATCGCGCGCGCGGATTCGCAACTAGTTTGTTAACTACTTAACATTGCAGCATTGCATCCGAAAGTTAATATAGCGTTTTAAAACCGCAGAATTTATTGCGCACACATCGTGCGTTATCACCGTGATCGCGCGAGCTTAAATAAATTTGCGATTCGAATAATCAAAACCCGTCCGCTGACGAGCGATTTTGTCAATTGTAATTTTACAAGTGATGTGCGTCAATTTATGCGTGCGTCGTGTAATTTGTTGTTAGCGTTGTTACAACCACAGCGCTGTGTTACTTACTTTTAGTTATTGTATACATTTTGTTTTTAAAAAACTACGCGGTTACAAAGAAGAGTTTCGCCTCTCTGCACACACACACATTCTTCTTAATCCTGGGATTACGATTAAAAGAATAAAATCATGAGATATAAATTTAGCGTTAAATTAAATTCAAACGAACGTTTTCTCCATGCCTACACAATGGTAATTTCGAGATTTAACATGTAAAATACATAGATGTTCGGTCGCGCGTTTAGTTTCGTGTTAGTGCAACCCATACACGCGGTACTCCGACAGTTTTCAGATAATTTCATTACAATAGTTATCGGAAGTTCGTATTCCATTAGGTAACTTCGTGTATTTTGTGAACTTCCATCCCTCTCTTCCTTTCTGTCTCTCTCTTTCTCTACCCTCCCCCCTCGTTCTACTCCCTCGTGTACGACCAGCGCTTTTCGCACATTGCATGCCATACATCCGTTCGTTGTGCACCCGCGCGCGAAACTTTTGCGAGTCGCGTCGATACATGAAAAAAAAAAACGAAATCGGACGCGTTTATTCGGCATGCAGAAAGAAATAAACGCTTTTGCGAGTTTTTGAGATCGGCGGCCGACCGGAGTTAATACGCGAATAGAGTTTTCGGGCTTTCCCGAGGGCTTGACAAATCGTCAGCGATGTAAGTAATATTTTTCGTCGGAATAAATTGTTTCGCAAAAAAGAAAAAAAGAAAACCATTTTCTATGTACTCGACACTGTGTTTTGCTTCTTTCCAATTGCAATGTGACGCAATTGAGTTGTCGAGTGTTCGGAAGTACCTTAGAAATTAGCCCGTGAATGTACGTGAAGTATATAAGTTCAACAATCTTGTTACAACGAGCTTGTTTCTTCACAAACTACGAGGAAGAGTGGAAAAATATATGGGGAGGAAAGAAGCGCGAGACGAGAGATATGAAAGGGGGCGAGCTCTCCTAGACAGAAGAAAAGTACAGGAAGGATCGTTTATTAAGCACTCCGTCGGCTTTCGTCACAAATTTCTCGCCGGCCGTCGAAATAGAACGCGAAAGTAACCGTGGAAAATTGGAAACTTTCCGCGCGATAAAATCGGACTTAATTTTCAATAAATTCACCTTCCTACGGAGAGAGAGAGAGAGCGCGCGCGCGTTCTCTCGTACGTGGTTCGACGCTAACTAAAGGGCGGGAAGCCGGGGAGGGAGGAAAGGTAATTTACTTGGTAATTATAAAGTTACTGGCACCCTTTCCCCTCTCCGCCCACCCACCCCTCGCGCGTAGTTGTGAATATTCAAATACGATTACATCTATGATCGCATAAATTATACGGCCGCTCGGCCTTCTGCGCCGCGCGTTTCGCTACTTTCGGGTTTAACGTTTCGCGAAAACTTTAATGTCCGCCGTCTATATACTGGAACTGCGGCCCTTATGGCAATGGGGCGAGCAATCCTATGAAAACGTCGCTGTGTGCGAGAACACTCGCGGGCGCGCGGCATTTCTTTCCGCCTCTGGTCGCAAACTGGCGCCCGCGGCGCAATGAAATTTCGCGCGAGTCGTTCGTCGCGCGCGCCTGTCGGCCTGAGAAAAAATACGTTTTTATCGAATCAATGCGATAAAAAACGATATTGTATCGACACGTCAGTTGCTCCTTATATTTCATGTATTTTTATTGCACGTCTGGCGAGCGTGAAGGTAAGAAGAGAAGGAGTCGAAGGTAGGATCGTGAGAGTTCAGATCGTTCTCCCATCTTCTCCGAAGAAATTTTGACAGCGAGAGAAGATGCGAGGAAGGCATGGGATCGCGCGCGATAAACCTTCCGTGTTTCTGGGAACATTTGGGTATATCCGGCAAAAACCCGGGGTAAATAGAATTTCTCGAGAATGATGTAGCGAGCGTGTGCGTGTGTGTGTCTGGAAACATCTGTTTTTTTTTCTGAAACGCACGACTTCTTCGAAGAAATTACGAGAAAAAATATATACGGCGTTTCCCGCGTGTATAAGTTTCGTAAGTTTTCATTTTCCGGTGAACAATAATGTTGAAAGTACCGTCGGCGAAAGCAATCATTTCTGTAGTAACTGGAGACCACGCGGCCTTGTGTGTCCGCGAAGAATATTCACTTTTGTGCATTTTTCTCCAACCCCTTTCTTTCCCGCGCGATAAGAATGCGCGCGCGGAAAACAAGTAGAATACTCGTGTCCCGCGTTATCTTCATCGAATAATTAAGAATTGTTTAATTGCTCGCGCGCGAAACTCCTTATCTCACGGTCGAAAGAAAATTTAACTCGTAAATCTCGCGGGTTTTCGCTCTAAGATAAATCCGTGATTTTATCTTAGTATATGTGTGTGTGTGTATTTAATATTTTGAAGCTCTACAATCAGTACCGATAAACAAAATAATTAAATCTAAATATTTAGATTATTAGGATCAAATCACTGTTATTTTTCTCGACGGTTATTTGCCACATTGAATATTTCTGTGCGTGCCGCTGTCCCATCTTTCATATAAGCCCCGAATTCTTCTGGGTCTACTATCGGGTCAAGCCCTGCCTATAAAGCACACGCGGTCAACCTCATCGCTTATATGTCACGTGTATATTTACACGCAAGTTTAAATTTGAAGATGCTCACGGTGTGTTGCCAAAAATCAATACACCAGTCTATAAATAACGTGAGATATTACTATAACAGAATGCTGTGTTATTTTATATATTTAACTAATATTGCGGTAAAAAACCTTATTGATTTCTTTTTAATAACTGCGCGCGGAGAATCTTTTGAATAATTGATTCCGCTAATTAGACGAAATTGCAAAACCGGCGAACCGGTGTGCGGTCACGAGAGATAATCGTACAGAATTATCCGTCGTCACGTAGCGAGGGGAGCACGTAAACGGCGCGATGATTGATCTCGAAACGAGAGCACGGGAAGGTCAACTCGAAAGAGGAAAGGTCGGTGTGGATGCTCGCGATGCCCCATAAAACGCACCCCACGCCCGCATTCATGACGACGGAGGGAAGGGATGACGGCGGTTCGGTTTCCCTGCGGGCTATTTAGCGCATCTGCCTCCACCTTCGTGCAAAGCGAAGGACTCGCAGGCGAGAGAGTAAGAGGGCGCAGGCGAGAGAATACGAGGGTGAGCTTCTGGCTAAGAGTGGAAGGCAACGAGCACGGGAGACTGCGCTACCGCACGCCGATTGTTCAGTTTCCATTTCCGGGATTTTAATACGTTCGCTAATTTATCGCGGAGTCCGCGAAAATTGCTACATCGCGATGTACGCAATAAAATACTCATTTTCTCGTCTATATCTGACGAGATGAGAGAAAAAAAAACACACAAATGAGTTGCTGCAAATTGTCTGAACATTGCCGTGTTAATAACGTTAATCACGCTGCGGGGATGAAGAGAAACTAATCGTTAAAATTTTCTATTCCATAATCAACGGTTCTCTTCGATCCGAGTTTGACTTACAGTTTCGTATCAACGTGATATTTAACAATATGGGAGAACGAGACCGCTTATACGCGAAACTAGTGTTGCGGTCTGTGAACTTACAACGGTATAATTATCGTGCGCGCAGCCAATTTTGTACACACGTACATAATTCTCGAAAATATTCATCTCCCGCAAAAGCGACTTCATCATCGCTTGACTTTAGATTCCGTGTATCTTCCGCGCAAGTTAAACTTGTGCGGAAGCAAAGCGCGTTTTATTTCACCGATATCGCGATAGAAATACTGACTGACGTACCATTCGTATAAGCCGCGCCGTCTAGCGCATACACAAGTGCGTGTCTCTGTGCGCGTATTTGAGATCTTCCATTCTACGTCGTTCCATTAAACGGACATTTATAAGAGCGATTCCGGAATGATGTTCCGTCGGAACGGGAAATGGAAAAGTGGGCGGTCCCTTTTGACGGATACATATTTTAGCTGCGGGCGTTGCCGGCAATTTCCAGCTCTCTTCGTTACGCATCACCTAAGCTCTTAATAAACTTACTAATTTATTAGATACGCTGCCAATGTTGCGTCAAAAACGGTTGCGTTATTGTTACGCGCACGTTCGCGCGGAAACCCCACAAGCCCCGGATTATCCGGTAATTCACGATCGCGATGCGTTAAACGAGAGGCGACCCCGCGCGCATACGCGCAAACGAGCAATTTGCATTCGTAATGTTTCCGTTGCTTTTGCGCGCCCGCCAAGCGGGATTTATTTTTTTAGATATATTGCTCTACCTCGTGTTTTCGATCCACATCATCGAATCACATTATGAAAAGGTTTCACTTCTGCCCGTATAAAATTTCGTTTTCTCGCACATACGCGCAATTGTGTAATTTGCAACGTGCCGCACAAGCGAGTCAAATGGAATATATCGAGAGAATTCTCTTACGTGCGTAACGCGCTTTGCGAAAAACAGAGGCGAAGTTTATTTTCACGTGAATTGTTTTATAAAATGTTTTTTTATACATTTGTAATATTACAATTTTCCAAGCGAAAGCAAACACGACAAGTGAACGAGCACGAAAGGATTTCGTGCGCGAAAAAATCTGCAAATAATTAGGGAAGATAATCTCGGCTACGAGAGAACACACTGTGTTAACTTTGCACATTGTGAGATAGTTGCACTCTGTGTTTGCCGACTTCTTGTCTGATAAACGTGTAGTTTATCTTGAGTTAGATTTACGTGCGTGTAAACATTTCGAATGCACGCCTGTTCTGGCCGTTGTTCCGTCGATCGGATGGAAGTCAAGATTAATTTCACCCACAAGTCGCACAAGCGAAAAGAGACAACGTGCTTCCACGATACGTCAACAAATCAGATTTGTAACTGAGATTTTCTCTTATTATAATACGTTGTTCTCTTATTATTTTCTGTGTGATTAATAAAAAAAGAAGAGAAAATATTTTTATATTATTGCAAGTAAAATAAAACGAAAGAATCCGAGATGAAAACACGCATTAACGTGATTCACGTGACTTTTATTTCGGAAACGTGCGAAGAGCGGAAAAACGTCGGGGAATTATTTGAGAAACGTACATTTTTTTTCGAGAACTGACGTTCTTGTGCCGTGCAAATAAAACATTCGGCGTAATAATCGTCCCAGTTATAAAACTGTAATAATCTCCCTTCCCCTATTCCCATGTAGAACCGATTAGGTTTCCACGTGACTATCTCCGCATGTTCCCAAAAGGGCAAAAAGTGGAATTCAATTCTGACGGAATGAGGTTCAAGAAACGACCCGGCGGCTACTGCATCAGCTAAAAATCCGCTTTGACCCAGAAATCACATAACTTACCGACTGCTTAAAAGACTGGAAAAAGATATTTGCTGAAAAAGCAGTCTCCATTGAAGCGCCGCGTTGTTCTATTTTATAGATCTTATAAATTATTTGATTGTGAGAGATCGATGTGTCCGGGGGACTGTCTCTGTGATCTCGATGTGTAAGCAGAAACCATTGGATTCCTTCCTCGAGTTTTCGCGGGGAGCGAACTCGCGGAGGAATTGGCGCATTAGTGGTATCAGTGGCGTGCCGATTTTCCCTAACGTATTGCACTTCAAAATCCCTCAGCATTGGTCTGGCGGTCGGACAAGAGGATATTTGCAAGAATCCGGTAGTGAGACCGACCGGAAAAGGGTTGACAGGCTCTCCAGAGGTGGAAACGACAGAAAACGACGCTCCCGAAAGTGAACACCCTTGGAGGTGCGTTTCGGGTAACTAAGCGTCGAGAGAAGAGGAACGGAACGGGACACGTGAAAGATCGAGGACGGAGTCGGACGTGGGTGCGGAAAGCATTTACTTTCGAACACGGGTCCGCGCGTCTCTCGTCGCTGTCGGGTAAAATGTCCAACGTGGAAATGGAAGCAGATTGCTCGTTTGCGGAAGTCTCCTCATAAATGCGCCACAGTGAAGAGCTAGAGATTATCGGGTCTCCGCTTATGCAAAACCTGCTCGAATTTCTACCCGCATAGTCCCGGGCGTAGAGTCACGATAATTATACAAAACTCATCGAGATCCGTAATTAGGTCGTGACAAATACAATGCGCTTTGTGTTGCAAGCGTTACATTAAAATAAACTTACGCGCATTTTGAAACAATTTTAAAAATAAAACGCAATCGACAACGTGAAAAGAATCCGGTGCAAAAGTATCTGTACAAGTGGAGACAATTGATCACGTAGTTTCTCTCGATTTTATTTCTTCGATTTGGCTCAACGTTCAACTGATTAGTCAGGGAATTACGGATTATCTCTCTCTCTCTCTCTCTCTCTCTCTCTTTGTCATTTCTCGCGCGGAATCGATAATGACGATTTTCACGCGGTTCTCAATGTTCTCGATAATCGCATCGTTAAACAAAATCGAATGGCGCGTCGAGCTCAGCCTTAATAATTAATTGATCTGATATGTAACGTGTAATGTGTCGCTCAATGTTCATTCAACGTCGATTATTATCCAGCAACAGCGCACGTGAAATTATAATTCGATAAGCCGCCAGTATCAGATGTAACCGTACAATGGCACCGGTTTGCATTATTCCCATTAAATACGCTTCATACAAATCGATCGTGTTCGCGTTCTGCACAAACTTCAAACAATATTACAATAATAATTAACAGCGGACTACACTTTCGGCCGGTTTCAGCAGCATATCAGAGACGTGTGTCGGCGCGAGTACATATTAATGTGTGTACTGTGCGCTGTTGTCAAGAAATCTTGAAGTGAAAAAATATCCAACTTTTTGTCAGACGTACTTCAGCGAATGAATGCGACGTACTTCAACCCCCTTTCAACCCCTTTTTTCGCGACTCTCTCTGCTTGATTTTAAGTGTCCTCTGGTGGATCGAATCAGCATTCGCGCGGAAATACGACGGCTAACGTAGGTTCCTGTCTGATCGTGCGACAATAATTCATATAAAAAAAACGTACAAAAAATTGGTTTCTGTTAAAAAAAAAAAAAAAAAAATCAAAGTGCAAGATATGTAATCAACGAGACGGATAAATTATAATGCAAGAGAGGTAAAATTTATGTGCAAGAAGAAGAAGAAGCAATGGCACAATTGAGACGTAGTTAACACATTTAAGAAGCTACATGTAAAAAAAAAAAATAAAAACCATCACTTACAATAAACTCTCCGTTGAGCTATAAAATGTTTGGCAAAACACGAAGAGAGTATAAAAGTATATTGTTTGTTCCGGGATAATTGTCGGAACAAAATTCAGAGAAACAACGAGAGCAAACAAATCTCGCCGTTCGACAACAAAATGTATTCTGCTTTTTTTCCCTCCGCTGCAATTGCGGGAATGGAGGCAGCCGCTTGCGCGGCGTATAATGTAGAGCGAAAAGTATCATTCCGTGCCATCTGCGCTGCGAAAAATCGCGAATTCTATACCGGCGCGATCTTTATATCTCCTCTGGAGACGTCGAGCGCAAAGACGTCTCGGAGAAACTTCGCCACTACACGGGAAAACAAACGATACATACATAAAATTTTGAAGCGCCATACGTGGCGAATTATTATTTCTTCAACTTTATTTCATTGCGCGAGGCCGGCGTCGTGACGCAGGCCACTGAGAACATTTGCGTTTCATCGGGGGATTATTAATATTTCACGAGCCGCGCTACGAGCAGAAGGACTAAGAATTCTTCTTGCGCGGGGGCCAGTGTCGTCGTTTCCTTTGAATTAATTGGATTCTGGTATTACATTAACTTTATGAATAATTTTAACGAAGATCCGCGCGCTCAAGCTAGAGGTGGTCTCTCGGACTCTCTTGGAAACGTCTAAAGCCACGCGGCAATTTCTGTGACCTGTGGTGGTGCTTCCACTTTTCAACACGTAGCTTCAAGTACGTGTTTTGCACGCTGATCTTTTGAATTTATATTTTATAGCTTTGTGAAATAATATCATTACGTTTATGTGCGTTTTATGCAACTTTCTTATTTAATGAAAATTGACACATGTGCGTGTTCAATTGTCAACTGCGACGAAATCTGAATTAAATAACAATGAAAGAATTTCGATAAACGCCGCCGGACCATCTGTGTATCGCTTCCTAATTTAAATTTCTAATAAACAATCGCAACGGGGGTCCGGTAATAACGCGTGTCTTTCTCGCCTCGTTTCATTGATATAATTATCAGCGCTTTATTATCCAGCCGGATGAATGCACGCCACATTCTTCGTTCTCTCTCTCTCTCTTTCTCGTGTACGCGAGTCTCTTTAAACGTCTCGACGTACACCGCGAATTTACATTAACCCAGCCCTCGTTACACGCAGCCTTATTTACGTGAATATTCATCAAGGGGGGCTGAAACACGCGCCCGTTGCGCTCGCGCTAAGAGCAAAAGGTTATCGCAGCCGGCTTCTCAGTCGAGGGCTACGCGTTCTCAGACGCGCGTTTTCTCCTAGTTCATGTTCTCAAGAGAACGAACACGGAGTGGATAAAGAGAGAGAGAGAAAGAGAGTGAGAGAGAATGAAGCACGAAGGAAGGAAACGCACAAACACGACCGCACAAATGGTTGCGAATTCAAAAATAGCACAACAGGCGCGTCCGTCGGCCATTATTTTCCGCGGGGGTGAGTGCGGAATAGTCGCGCGGACCGGTGTAAAATTCTGCCCACAGTCTGTCTCTCTCTTTCTCTCTCTCTCTCTCTCTCTCTCTCTCTCGGTTTCTGTTTCTCTCTTTCTATTTCTATCTTTTTCTCCCTTTCCTATCGCGTGCGTGTAACGTGGTACTCCTCTTCTACTACCTGTCTCGTTCGCTCTGTCATCCCTTTCGTTCTCTTTCCCAATTCCCTTCTCTCTCTATCTTCGTCTCCCCTCCTCCTCTCTCAATCCGGCTCTGTATTTTAAGCTGCCTTCCATTTTCCATTCTACAACCCTCATTTCCATTTTGTTGCCGGGCACAATTTAAATCTCCGCCGGACCGATGACACTCGGCGAGCGGATCCCGCTCGCTCGGCACGATCGCGAGCGAGCGAGCTCGGAACGAGCGAATAATGTTTGCCCGTGCCGAGGAATAATTTAATCAACTCGTGTGCACACCTGATGAGAGAATGAAACGCCGATAATGGCAGAATATTTATGCGAAAGTTGCAGAGTAATCCGCGCGCGCTCAGCTTCGTGCAGCAACGTGCCGATCATTAGGCTAATTATGTCTGGTGGTCAAATATTACATTCAGAAAACTTGTTTCGAGAACGGGGGAAACTCTCAACGGGTGGAAAATCAATTCGCGGTCGCGAGTGCGCGGCTCGTACCTTTGTTATATCACTTCATTGCCCGTACGCGTATAATTTATGATGGAACTCACTCTCTCTCTCTCTCTCTCTCTCTCTCTCTTCTATTGTTGTTAAAATTAACTATGAAACAATCTATTAATATTACTCATTGATAACTACTACGCGTTTTGCATAATTAAAATCAGTTTAATGTCTCGAGCACCGGAGGCAATGAATATTGCATCGCGATCTATTATTTCACTTTTCGCGAATTTCTGTACGACATGATTTTCTGTGATGTAGTTTTTGAAAGAATGATTTATAAAAATCCTTTCCCCCGAGAGGACAAATATAGCGTGCGATGATTAAGAGGCGAGAATCTTATCCTGCTATTTTTCTCTCGAAATATCGATGAGGGAGTAATAAATGGTCTTCGTGATCGCAATAACGTGCCTAACCCCGCTCGAACAAACCGAACTTCTAACCGCATTAATACGTCGCGTTATTCTTGAGACGCCGCAAACGGTTTGTCAAATTGCAGGAACTTATTCGCGGATCGAGTTGTTCCTCTCTTAACAATAATAGCGCGTCGCGCTAATTAGAAGATTTGTCGCGCTGGCTGTATTGTGTGCATATATATGTAATATAATAAAAAAAAAAATAGTCTCCTTATCGTCTCGCCGTGAGCTGAAATACTTACTCGATGGAGCCGCCTTATCCCGAAGGTTATCGTCGAACGACCCTGCGAGACTTAAACAAAGTTGGCCAAGGTAAGAGGTGGCGACGGAAAGCCAGACGGGAACGGGGGTTGGGTGGGAGATTGCAATAGTTGGTCGTGGTGTAGGTACTTCTTTATTGAATCATGGATCTAACGATGAGACCAGACACTAGATCCCAGAACGGATATCGGGTTACTCGTTAGTCGAGCTCCGTTCCGCTAAGATTTATACGATTAGTTGAATTTCTTGAAAATAATCCAAGGCCAAACGCGCTGGCGTTTATGAAAAAAAGAAAATTTGCCAATGATTACGTTCCCGCCTCGCGTTGATTGCGAAACTCCGGGGGTCTCGTATCATAATTTTATAAGCTGCACCACGAGAGAAAGAGAACAATGGCGCAATGTAATCACAATCTCTCCGATTCACTTGCGGAATAATATTTTTTCTTCGCGGAAAATTATATATGCGGCTAATATAGAAGGGTAAAGTGTGATTTAAAAAAAAAAAAAAAAATTGGTGTATTTTACCTCGTTTGCGCAGTTTTACTATTTGCTTTCCCGTTGTGTGCCCGTCAAGATAGAGACTGGATCGAAATTAATCAAACAATAGTTGAGTAATTGAAGCGTTTTGCTACTACAAAAAGATTGCCAGGAAAACATACAGTGTCTTGCGACAAGCGAAATGTTAAAAAATACCGGAGTTGACAAAACACACACATATTTGCATTTATATTGAACATCAGAGTGCATAAAAAATTGTAAAATTTTTCAGGCGTTAATACATCGCCGTAAAAAAATTTTCAGGGAAAGGATCTTCGAGGATCTCGTTTGTGCGGACGAAGAAATGACTAATAAGTTTGCAAAGTTAAATATTACGATCTTCTAGCTTTTTTTTTTTTTTTTTATCTATTCGCTTCTCACGGTAGCGGAGAACGTTCGTGGCGCACTTTTGACGTCTCATAAGTATGCAAAGGTGAACTCATTAAGCGGCGGCACCGCGAGAATTAGCATACGCGTCTGCAATTGAAGTAATAATACATTCTGCGTCGCGTCGCGTCGTCTGCGCCGGATCACCGCGCGGTGTCGTCGTCACGCGACGAAAAAAAAAAAAAGAAAAAGAAGAAAAAAAACAAACGAACGGGTTGCACTTCCGGCACGCACGTTCTTCTTTTCGTCATCCTCCGATACGTATGTTAATTCAGCGCGTGCGCGATACTTGAGCCGCGCGGAAAATATTCAACGGAATTCAAATAATGTACAGACGTGCTCCAAGTCCCGGGCAGCGCGCTCCCCCGTTTTATATCCCCCGTACGGTAAATACACTTCCAGGGGCTAAGCGGCGAGATTAAAAACTACTCACACCGTCGGTTCCACTTTAAAGGTGATTCGGGAAATCACCTTTAAGCGGAGGAAATGAAAAACGTAACGTCTTTCCCTCTACTCACAGGGAGTAGGAGGGTAGCATCCCTCGGCCGCTCTTCGCCGGCGCGTTAACCTCTCCTTCCTCTCCGAAGGGAACTGCGCCGCTATTCTCTCCTTCTCTCTTCCCTCCTTTTGCCGTTTCTCTCCTTCTCTTCTTTTCTCTCTCTCTCTCTCTCGGCATCTCTTCACAATCAGGTAGCACGGTAGACGCTCCGAAATGAAGACAATAAAGTCATTCTCATTTACTTCCCGCCACGGCGCGCGCACCTCGCCGTACCGACTATCCCTCGGCATCCTCCGTCGTTTGGCCAATTCCGTCGCGGAAAAACGATACGGCGGGGCGAGCGGGGCGAGCGCGGCAAAAAGCGAGAAAAGTGGCGGCGAAGATGGCAGGTGGGGATGGGGCAAGTGTTCGCACTTGACTTCTTACAGAGTGAAACATAAAGACGGCGGTGTATGGGTGCGCTCGTGAAGAAGGATGGTGGCTCATAAAAATGTAATTAACTTCATATAAGATGAAAGAGAGGAGCGGTCTCGCGAAGGGTGGGAGAAAGGAGAGGGAAAAAAGAGGAAGGAAGCTTCGGTCGGGAAGTTTGTGCGGCCCTGCAACCGCCGGGGTGGATGCGGCGGAACAAAGATGGTGGAAGGAATTAAGACGGGCCGTGCTCTCTCCGACGTTACTTACTGTCCCTCAGGTTCCCGTGGACTGCCCCGCCGTTTCCACGGGAATTATTATTTCCGCTGGAAAATTCTCCGAGTGATGAACGAAGTTCCCCGCACCACCACCATCACCGTCGTCGTCATATCGCAATCAAACTTTTCGCGATGGTTCTCATCTTTTTTTTTTTTTTTTTTTTTTTTTTTTTTATCTCTCTTTGCTTTTGAGAGTCGTGTGGGAACTTTGGAAATGATTTCGTTCGTGCTCCGCGCGACTTGTTTCGCGCGCAATGAAAAAGAATGCAAACTTGCGATTGGATTTCTTTTTCCAAATTTTCTCGCTGTTCATCACAGCGACTTGAAAAACAAGCGCGGCAGTAATTTGACAATTAATAAAATTCAAAAACTATTTCTGTGATATATTTTACAGTAAGTAAGTCTTGCAATTTTCGCGAGATATATGAAACGTACACAGTATTTCCAACAAACGTTTCTTCTCGTGACTGCAACGCATGAATGTATATGTACGCACGAGCGTGTCGATAATTTCGCACGAACATCAACGCCTGGCATGGTTCGCGTCTCTTAGGTCCCTCCGGGGGATGGCAAGTCGATCAAACGGCGCCCCGGGCCGATGTTCTCGATGCCGGCACGATCGCCATCCACCAGCGTGACGAGATTCGATCTTCGTCACGTAGTCGAACCCGGCAACGCGATAACGTCGTGACGGATGAACCCCCGTCTCGTACCTAACGGCGGCTTCTCGAGGACGTACCGGCTCGCCAACCAACGAGACACTTGACCTATCTCGCAAAGTTGCCTTTAAATCCCTCGTTACATTAGATATCCAGACACACACACACAGACACATTTTTTATAACGTTCTCGCGTTTATTTGCCAATTAAAAATTAATTAATCAGCCGTCCCCGCACGTAAATTTCAGAAATGTTTTTTGTTTTAGAAAAAGCTTTCGTTATCTTGTTATAAATATTTATGACAAAATATATATATATATATAACAAAAGTTTTTTATGTATTTCATTTATTAACGACGAGTTTTATTTAAAAAATTAAAGAAAATTCTGGGTGAACCAGAGAATTTTCTCGACGTTCATTTATTTCAGATATAGTTCGCGTATCTACTTCTTGTGCATTCAGATTTTTTCCACAAAGTCTGCTAAATAGCGTAAAATAATTTACCATGTAACTAACCGTATGCACTTCCGCGCCGCGCAAACTCGCGCATAACGAAGCGGAATCTCGCCGGGGGCAGAATTTACTGGGCGCAGAGACACGCGCACACACAGAGCGAGCGAAACAATCCAGTAACCTCAAAGCCGAGCAAAAAAAACTTCTGATTAAGTCGCACACGAGGACAAGAGGGCGTGAAGGAGGCCGGAGAACCGTAGGAAGAAGAGGGAAAAGGTTGGAAACCAGCACGATCGTGGAACGTTACCGCTCGCGGGGAAAAGGGAGACTCCACAAACTGTGGAGCACAGGGGCGCGGGAGAAAGAAGAGGGCGGGGGGAGAGAGAGAGAGACAGAGAAAGGGAATTTCTCGTTTGTTTCGCGCCGGAACAAAGGAATCTCGGATGACAAATGCCAAGCGTGCACGCGGTCAACCGGATCTGCGAGCAAAGAGCGTCGCGTGGTGGGGGATAAAAGAGGATGTTGGAAGCCCGGGGAGTCCACCCTTGTACAAAGAACTGCCCGTGAAAAATAATACTCGCCCTACCCCCGCGAGCGACCGCCCCGATTCCGCGAATTACAGCTTTTTGCACGACCGCAGCGCGGCTCGAGCGGAGCGGAGCGGAGAGGCTTCCGTATAGCGGCACGTATCTAACGGTTAATGAAGTTGGCCGCAGCACGCCCTCCATTCAGCCGCCCGGCGCGCTCGACTGCCGCTGATAAGTCTCGGTTAAAGTTGATTGCTTTTAGTGGCGGATCACACACAGCGAGCAGATTTTAGAACAAACGTGTCTGCGGCGCGCTCTGTAATCTGCGCCTGACGGCTCGTGCAAGAAATGATGGCTCGAACCGCGAGGCAAGATAGACGAGCTTTTGCTCGGGGAGAAACGAACGACCGGTTTACCGTGACTCCCGCCTCCATTTTCAAAGTTCTTAGGCTTTGGAAAAGAGAGAGAGAGAGAGAGACAGTCCGATGTAAAATGCAGAAAAAAAAAAAAAAAAAAAAAAAAAAACATTGAAAAAGAGAACGCGCGCGCATGAGAGACCAAGTTAATTTTTGTAAAAGTTTTATTCTCGCGACGATACGTTACACGCGAGAAAGTCCCGTGAAGTTCGCACAATTTATCATTCCCGAAGAGAGAGAGAGAGAGAGAGAGAAAGAGAGAGATAAGGTCACTCAAGAAGTTCCGCTGATGGAGCGTGTACGCCATTCTTAACCGCCAATGCATAGAAACAGTACTGTGAGACGCGGTGAATAGCGCTGACTTGAGTTACAGCCGGGCATTCGCCATTGACCGGCCCGGAGAGAACAGTGCTGCTCCTGATATGTCTCCGTCTCCCGAAGGTTGATTACTTTCGGTATAGGGTCACGCCGTACCACTGAGCTGATTCCGAAAGAGCTCACCCCGTTCGTTCTTCGTTCGCGACAAAGGAACGAGGAGCTGACAAGATTTGAGTGCGGCGGAAGATTCAACTTGGCAAACGATTTAATCGGATTGATGTATCCACGCGGAATTGGAAAACGACCGGGTCGTAATTCAGCGAAACTCCAATGTGTGTGTGTATATATATATATGTATATATCCCCGGCGCATAGCACTTTTCCACTTTTATGCATCTTCTCTGTAATAACTGTCGAATCGGGGGAATGAAAACCCAAGTGTGATAGAAGTGCATATAAATCATTATGCACTTATCGATGTGCGCGGGAATAATTCCCGTCGCCTTCGTCATCCATTTTGCGAAAATGTTGGATCTCGCGTATTTACGATTATTGTCACGTGCGTGCGCGCGTGTGTGTGTGCGTGTGCGCGAACAAATGTGTGTTTGGAGATTGCGAAAAACTATACATTTTCCGCGAAAGTCCTCTCTTCCGCAATTCTTTCGAACAATACTTACATCCGATAGTTTGATTAAACTACGCATCGTATGTTAGTGCCGGTTTGGCACTAAGTAACAGCTTCGAATTACGAACGGCGGCGTCTGTGCAATTGCGTCCGCGTGGCATCCTCTTAACTCTTGGAAAACTCTGGGAGTACGGGGGGGAGTAGCGCATCGATTGCGCGCACACGTATTTACATTCCCTCTCGCAGAGCGCCCGCCGCTTCTCCCAATACTTATGTCACCTTGAAATTGCGGTCTGGAGCCGGGCCCTGTTTCTGAGAGTGCATGCGGCACTCGGAAACTGCCGCGATTTGGAACACGCGGCTACGGACGTAACGACAATATTTCGATGCGATCCAATCTTCCCGAGCACGCTGTAGCGATCAGGTGGATGGAAAATATCACGGTTGTGCGGAAAAAAGCGGTTTACTTCCGCTTTGACTCTGTTTTATACGTTGAACGAGAAACGGAAGATCCGGGAGGGAAAAGAAACGAGGAGAAAAACGAAAGGAAGAGAAAACTTACCAATTAGATTTGATGGAAGCGCACATAAAAATCCATTGAATGTAAAAAATGTTTGTTAATGCTATTGTTAGTGGGACGTATAACGTCCAATTTAATAAATTATGCAAGAATAATATTATTAGAACTGAATGTAGATTATTATTTTCCCAGAAGTGTAAGTAATGATCTTTAAGAGGAGAACATCAAGTAGTTAATAAAAAAAAAAAGAAGACAAAGAGAGGAAGAGAGTATTAAAAATAAAGGGAGAAAGAGTGAGAGAAAGAGAGAGAGAGAATGTGTGTGTGTAGAGGGAAGTTCAATTCGAGTACCTAACATCTGGTGCAACGGCGGTTTTCCGTTTTACGGTGATTCCAGCCACTTCTTGTGTTCGAAAGTCCAGATTCAGTTGGCACTTGCCCGGTAAATTCTCTGGAAAAAGTTTGGGGAAAAATACGATTCCGTTCACGTTTTACTCACCCTACGGGCGTCATGAAAACGCTCCCTTCCTCTCTCATTCGGGCGCCGTACGTTTCATCGATACTTCATTATGATCGCCTCCGCGACATAATATCCGAAACGTGTTGCCTTGCGCGAGAGAGGGATGCTTTTCTTTTCCGGAAACTTTTTTTTTTTTTTTTGTATAACTTGAGCGTCGCCAAGGACAGCTCATTCAACGCACAAGAAGTAAAAAGTTCAAATTTACTTTATATACAGAGAGTGTTGTTATATTAAATTAAATTTTTATGAAGAGAGAGCTTAGATATATAAAGAGAGAGTCTTGTGCGAGAGAGTCTTTTAGATTAATTTTTCTATTAAAACATTTTTCGTTAGTTCTTTCGTGATAATTATGTGAAGACATTAACGCATTCATATTTCAATTTAAACTCTCTAAAAGTCTCGACACAAAAGAGAGTTTATAAAATATTTAGAAAATATAATACATAATTGTGTGTGTTACGTGAAAATGTACGTCCCTCATAATATTCAATATTAATTTACATGCATAATGACGAAAATGTGTTAAGTAAATTAATGACGATATATAGAGATTTAATCTCCGTCACTTCGCGGAATAATCGGAATAATGGGTGCTTTTGCGGAGAGAGCGCCTGCTCATCTTAAATCCAACGCACCCGCCACCCTCAATCCAATATCCTATTGGATATTAAAGAATAACATTTGGAGGCACTACTTCGATTTGCATCGACGACGTCGTCGACAGAATATAGTTTTCGATCGATCCAAGATAAATTACGGAATAGCGACGTTAGAATTATTAATTGCTCTCTGTGAGAGGTATTTTTTTTGCGAGATTATTGATAGAAAATTTAAAAATATAAATATTTGATATTAAATGCAATCACAGAAAATCTATTGCAGATATTTCTGATCTTGCGTGGGTTGATGTATCTATCTTTTTTAAATATTTGCAGAAATGTAACACAGTGTATAATAAGAGTTGGCGTATCTTGATGTAACGAGTAACACGTTAAAAAAAAAAAGAAAAAAAAAACAAATAGCGTAATGTGTGAACTAACTCCTAAACAGAACAAAGTAAAGTTTTAATCTAACACGCCCCAAGTTGCACGAAATTGCATAATGCGGCCGTTTGTGGGAAGTTACGTAGTCATACACGAAACTGCATTGTATTACGTGTTTCATGTGATTATTATATACCTCACGTTGCGTGTTTGCGTGAGTATTGGATTATATGTGTACGACCGATGTACAAACGGTATATGTACTACGTACATGCTTAATTAGGTCTTTAATTTTTTCTTTTGTTTTTTTAAGACGCACGCGTTTTTAATTCAGCGTGATTTACCGCTTCTCTTGCTCGGCGCTTTCCTATAATTTAAAATCTGCATATAATATTTTATCAGAACACACAGTGACGTATTAAACTTTATTAATGTTCACTCTCGGAGCGGTGTATTACTCTAGCAGCTATTTGAGAGCGAGAGAGGCCAAATTAAAGGCGCGATATGTATTACATGTCACGTTTGCGCGCTACATTGTACGCATCAAATACGTCGCGGATTTGTTTAAAATCCATTTGTTTCTAAATAAAAAATTCGATTCAACCGGATACACGTTTCTCTCTTCACGATTCTAATAATATTCGACGTAAAATGGTTTTGCGTGCGCAAAATTTTATTGAAATCCGTTTCTCTAACACCGAGCGAAGCGTGCGGCGCTTGTACTTTTTTTTTTGTATTTTTATACCTGCGCGCAGTTTGATGCGTCACGATTCCGTGTGGAGGTTGCGATGATCAAACCCGTGATTTTCGATTGTGAGGTAACGGTAATTATTCAGAGTCGGCCGATATTTTCAGGCGTATCGCGCGCGTACATCGTGCGCACGTGTAAGCAAGCGCGGGTTAACATCCGCACGCATCGTCCAACGCACGACGTCTGCTCTGATAAATTGCTGAAAACGATTTGATTAACTTCTCGCCCATACGTCACGCGTGTCGATCGATGTGCCTCGCGGTTACGCGGTTTACACGTGTCCTTACGCACACACACGCGCGGCAAACCCTCATGAATACGAGATTTGCCATTCGCTCGCGCATAATCAGATCGTTGCGTGCGACGGTCGTGCGACCTTTATTTCATTATCCAAGAGACCATTCCGCTTCCATTCTTAGATTGCGATCGTACAAGTTCCGCAATTTCGACACGCTGTTATTGCGGCGATTTTTATTGCGCGCGCGTGTATGTGTTTTGCACACACTTGTATGTAGATTTTTAGTACAAAATGCTAAAATTTGATTCAGAGAGCGAGAAGACCCTATAGAATTTTGGTTAGTTTGCGGATTTGGATTTTTTTTAAATACTTGCGTCATCGAAATTATATAATCTGTCTCGAAATTTACGATTGTCATCTGTAACAAACACGTTCTGATCTGATGCACGAGGACAAATCTGCATTCGCGGCGCCACAAAGTATCGGTCCGCTATGATATCTCAACGTCGAAAGCACAAAAGCGAACGAATAATTCAACCCCGGTTCGGCTTGCGCGTCTGACACGTCACTGACCGGCATTACGGATTCCGCGTGTCCGCCCATATTCCGGATACGCGTTCCATTTATGAATACATAACGAAGTCTCGAGGAAAACTGAATTGGACGTGGTGACGGCTTTTCGTTTACGAGGGAGATTCTCCGCTCCCGTATAGAGGCGCGCGGTATTAGTAGCCCGCCTGTCAACCGTTCTCTTCCTTGACGCGGCCGCGTGTCGTGGCTTTGTCATTAGCGCAATTGCGAATGCTCTCCCGTCGCGTTGTACCGGGCAAATATTGCGGGAGCCTCATCGTGAACCGAGAGCGCTTTCAGCTTCGAGCGTGTCCTTTCGCGAAAAAGCGTCGATCAGTGGTTTATTTTCACTTACTTGATAAAGCTCGAAATAACTTTTGCGCGATTATAATCAATTTATATTAATTTCATAGTAATCGCAAACTACGTATTTACGTGATTTATCGACACCGAAGTAGAACATCGTGTACGCACAATTCGGTTTTCAATACGATACACCGTCGTCCGTGCGCACGCACGGCAAAGCGAAATGCGACAACAGAGTCGTCGCACGCTCTGTACAGATGTTTCAATATTTTACGTTTTTGCTGTGATATATTTATTATTATGTGCGCGGTGGAGTGACGTTACATCAAAGATGTATGCGAGCCAATATATCGGCCTCAGCACTAATTGAAATTCGTCGACAAAATTGTTGAAAGCCGTGACCACATCAGAGAGGGGAACGCAATTTTGTTACGTTAAAAGGAATCCGCTATGTATAGAGATATTACCTTGTCGTTGTTGAATTGCTTATTGACAAGATAGAAAAAACAAAACTAATAAACTATGTAATAACAAAGTGAAAATATTTATTGCGTAAAGTATTTTATTAAACAAGATATTTATCTCTTTTTTTTTTATCTATTTACTTGGCTTACGAAACATTGTCTGTCTTCCACTATTTTCTCCAGTTTAGTTGCGCGCTGTACAAGTGCAAGTTTCGCCATGATGATTCGCGAGCGCAATTCGCATTCGAATATCGCGACCGAACATCTCACGTCAGATCGTTTTAATTGCGCGCATTTTTATGAATTCTGCTTTGGCGCATCGCGAGAGGGAAGCGCTGCTTTTTCACGAGAGAGAGAGAGGAGATTGCGGGGAAAGTACGCGCGCGCGAAGATAGGAAAAGCGAAAGAAGAGCGGAGAGGGGAGGAAAAGCGTTTGAATACGAGCACAGAAAGTGATATAAAATATATCCGTATTTTTTCAAGGGATTCACCGCGGCCACGATCGGTCCGAATCCTGGATTTCGTTTTGATGAGTTTTCCCATTCCGCCTACTACTTTCTCCATTTTAACCCTCCCCGAAAAACCCACAGTTCAATCGCGGCCATTGAATACCAATGTAAACGCTCTCACGCGGTTTCTGCGAATTTTTTACTTCTGCATTTTGCCCTTCTGGCGCGAGACCGCGTCTCTCTCGGGAGGAGGGACGCACTTTCAACGGAGGCTCTCTTCTTCCACGAAGAAAAAGGGGAGGGTTGCGGAAGGGAGCAAGCTGGGCGATGTGGTTTCTTCGAGGATGCTCTCGTCGATCACGAGGAGAATTGAGATATTTGTCTCGTACGTTTTCTGTCCCACAGTGGCCCTCTCGAGCTGCGCATAAATAGGCGGCGGAGAAGCTTGGTCGCGTTTCCGAAGAAGAAAGGAATCCTCGCGCTCGTGTGCCAGCTGCACATTTTCTTAAGGGCGCGGAAATATACATGAATTATTCATGTATGAAGCTTGGGAAAAACCCCGATATTTCTTTTTATATTTTTTAATATATAATATACATTTAATAAACCGCAAAAAACTCACTACCTTTATCGTAGCAAAAAATTGCAACGCGACCACATTTCTTTAGCGAAGTCCGAGCGATCGTCAATGAAACGGTTGCGTTTTGCAACGCGACCGAAAAGAACTTTTACGTTTTGCGCCCTAAAAAAAAAAAAAAAAAAAAAAAAAAAAAAAAAAAAAAAGAAAATAAACATCGCAGATGTGCAACCTCTCAGTGAATGTAGATTTTCAGGTTGAACTTTATCGCGACTTGAGTTGCGGAAACGTCACGTGTGCGGAACGAGCGTAACAACAACCGAAATTCTTTCTATTCGAGTAAAGAAGCGACCGCTGATTTAATTACCGTAACGAGAGTGGCGGGCACGGATGAAGCTCCGGTTCAAAAGGCTATTCAGATCAAGTTGTTGGCACCGGTTGATGCTCATATCCGGTTCGAGAGGAGCTTTTTTTATATTGTTCCCTCGCGCGGAGGCGCGTAACGTCGCGATTGCTCGCGCGCGGAAAACGTTTCCGCAGAAGAATTACCGTGAGAAAAAGAAAGAGCGCGCGAGCCGGCATTAATATGTAGCAGCGGGAAGCGCGGGAGTGACGACTTTTAATGAAAACGCGAGAGACACATACGTGCCGCCGCCGCTATGTGTAACGCGGACGCGTCCGAGTGATAAAAAAAGAAAAAAAAGATGAAATTCTTCGCGCGGAGAAGGGGAATTTGCTTCCAAATGCCGCGTGTAATACGTGTATTACTTTACATGAAAGGGCGCGAAACTATTTCTCATTCGAAAACCAATTCCTTTGTTCCTTGCGCTAGTTTAATATCGCGCAATTATACAACCGCGCGCGCAAATGTTTCACTATCAATTTTCTGAAAATCCTTTCGCGATTAAATTATCCTTTGATCGTACAATTTTTTTCCCCCACTCCAAGCTTGATGAATTTGACTTTTGCTTGAACACGAAAGTTGGTTCAACAAGCTCTGTTTTACTTGCACTCAAAAACGAAAATTGAAAATTCTATCGCGCGGTCAAATGTAACGAGTGTTTTGCAGATTCGCTTTTAACGGGCCGCTCTCGCAGCCGATGATGAGACAACACTTTTGACGCCTCGACGTTTTCGACGGAAAAGACAATAATAAATATTCAAACTATGTGTGAGATATATATAAAGTAGGATATGAATATATTTCTCGCGCGAAAGATAACGCGCGCCGCGTCTCAAACCCCTATAGCGGAGAGAGAACTCGCGATTCTTCTCAAAATAAACGGATGCAAATGATCGAATCGCTTGCATCGCTTGCGCGCATATAACGTATTCCATTCGACACGCTCAAACAAAATAAACACATACACCAACCGCGGTGGTCCCGCGCAGTTAAGCCCGATATCGTTTCGATCCTTCGCCGAATTGTGTGACACGTCGGGGCCGCGGTATCTAAGAAAAACACACAGACGGGATCGATAGGTAGATAAAAGAAAGCGACGCGCTTTTTTCGATGAAAAACCTAAACAACGTTCTCTCGAGTCGCGTCACGAGTGAGCCCGCCCGGCAGAAGACACATATCGGCGGATAACAGAGGATATGTGACTTCTGTCGCAGGGATGAAACGTAAGACGCGAAGCGGGACCGAACTGACAAACGGAGTTTCGAGAAATCGCACAGAGCGAGACCGCGAAATTTCCGCGTGCGAAGAACGTCGTAACTGACCGATCGATCAATCAGTCGCGGAGTTTATCGGGCGACGATCGATCAGCTTTCGCAAGAGCTGATGGTCGACCGCGCCCGTTTTCGCTCGCGCAAATTCTCTAGAATTATAGGGTCCACCCGTTCATTGGCAAACCGCACACACAAAAATTGCGTCGCGCGAAGCGACGTCATTCAAATCGAATATAGAAACGCAATCCTTTAGCGATCGTCTTGTCGTATATATTCGTTTTTAATATACCGACATGTTAAAATTGTTACATAAAAATATAAATACTTAGCGCGCGTTAACTCGGCGTAATGTGGACTGCGACGGGCAACATAAATTACGTGCTAATGAGCTTTCTCACGAGGCAGAATATTTGAAAATAAAAATGCATCTGCTCTCTCAATGTGAAATTATATTAAAAATTCCAGCGAGAAAATAATTAATAAAAAATTATAAAAAATTAATGTCACTCTTCAAATCCGAGCGCGATAACTGAAATTGTTTTAGAGAAAAATAATTATATTGCAAATCTCTCTTTTCCCTCTTTCTCTTTATATATATATCTCTCTCTCTTATCATTGCAGCTTTGTGATAAGATTCTGCGTTTGGCAGGCTGGAAACGGTTGCTTCAAAGGTACGTGCGCGCGTGCATACGCACAGATAGGAAGAGCGGCAATGTCTTTAAGAGAAATGTGTGACCTACATATCGCGCGTATACGCGTCGTGTACATAACCCATCGCTTGTAGATACCGAGCGACATTTGAATAACATCGTAACGCGCCGGATAGAGAAGCGGAGCGAGAGTCTATCCGGCAAGGCTTTCTATCGCCGGTGTCTTACTACAACGTCGACCCCCGCGTGGCCGAAGCAGAGCTCGTTCTTTTTCTTTAACCGCCTCGACCCGCGCGCACGGCCGATGATGTCGATTTAAAATTCTAATGCCGCAACTTTGTTCCTAGCACGGTCATAGACGCGGACTACACGGTGGCATCCGAAAATGGGGTTACCGCCGCTCCCGATGCATTCTCGGATGTAGAACCGCGCGCGCCACCCTCCTTGCGCGCAGAATCAGACTTGCCGGTCGAGTCAAAGGGTTATGAAACACAGAGCGCGGCTCTTAAATGTCATGCAAACTCGATTCCCTCTTCTCTCTCTCTCTTCCTTTCTCGTTTCTGCGGCACCGCCGAACTTCGTAAGCGCGGCGAAAAAGGAAACTTTTAGTCGAGGCTTTCGCCTTTTTATTGCCCGATACCACGCTTCGCTCAAGAGGGACCTACAAGAGCGGTTGCGTGGTGGGAAATCCTCGGCAGAGCGCGGAATAAATATGTATGTTAAGCCGAATGTGGGTAGATTTCGACCGCACTCGTCTCATGGGTGCGATGGGGTCGGGCGCGCATGGGGTTGTCTCTGCGGCACTGCGGCCTGGGAATGGGCCAACGATCGACGATTGCTTCGCCGGTCGTTTCCGAGATATTACGCCGCTTGTTTCTCGCGATAAGACGCGTGTGAAAATGTGACGCTAGATAGAAAAATCTCGCGCTGATTCGGGAACGTGTCACGAAAAAAAAAGCAAAAGAGTCGCGCGCGAGAAATCCTGAATTTCTGCACACCTGCGTTAAGCGGTCAACCATCTTTACCCATTATTACCCCGTGTACGTGGGAATCGAGTTGCAGCCGGTCACGCCCATAAACTCAATCCCTGTCGCCACTATCCGGCGACGATGTCGGTCGGCGCTGTAACCTTGATACAATCTTGTAGCCGCTTCTCTCACGTAGGAGCGCCGGTGCGCATGCTGAAGTGCATCTCCCCGGGTTTCTTTGATCTAGGCAAACACGGTGACCCTTTACTGACTGAATAATCCTGATTCCATATTCCTTTTGGTTATGGCATAAAAGTTTCAGCTTTGCCGGTAAACATCTTCGCGAGACAGATCTTTTTCACCTCTGCTTTGCTAATTTACATTCAATGCGAATCAATTAAAAAAAGAGATCTAGTGAAACTAGGTTTTAGTAAAAGTGTTATGTAAGGAATTTCAGTTAGAATTCAAAACAGCTTTGATCATGCGAAAATATTATTCGTTGTAAATCGGCGCTGCGGCTGAAAAGCCACGTATGTCCGCACCGGGCCAATCAGCTGTTTACAGGTGTACAATGCGAGGTTTCCTGGAAGCGAACGCACGATCAGCTGACAGAGTCGCTCGAAGTCTCGTAAACAGCAGAAAAACCTCTCCGGCTAAATTTAGATTCGGAAATTGTGATACGCGCCACGCGGAACAGTATATATGTAATCTCGGCTATAGGGTAAAGGTCCCAATTATCGACACATAAAAGCGAATGTTTTTTTTACCTGTATATTTTACCTGAGCTAAACATTATGTACAAACTAACTTTTTTTGTATTTCATATAGCTTTAGTCTTTTCGGTATTCAACTAAAAATATACAAAACGATAAAAATTAAAATTGCATATGAAATTAATAAAAAACTAAAGCAATGTAAATGTCCCAATTACCGACACCTCAAAAAGCTGCTTGTACCAAATACCGTGACCCATATACCGACAAGTCCTAAATATC
>QVNV01007579.1:0-86634 GCA_014825455.1 Pseudomyrmex pallidus | reverse complement strand
TCTAAGCAGCAAAGGAGCAGAACCCGAATTCCGTAGTCCGAGAGTCAAGCTGCTGTGGGACAAATGGCGTCACGTGTGGATGCTGGCGTGGGAACGTCAACGACGTCTGCAGGACAAGTACAATTACATTCAAGAACTGGATCGTGTCGCCAACTTTAGCTGGGAAGATTGGCGCAAACGAGTAAGAGACGTAGCACAGTTTTTAAAAATATTTTTTATATACAATGAACGCAATATACGATAAAGACGTGCTTTCGCTTTTCTGTTGCAGTTCTTGAAGTTCATGAATCACAAAAAATCTAGACTCACCGATTTGTTCAGGAAGATGGACAAGAACAACGACGGACTTATACCGAGAGAGGACTTCATTCAAGGAATTATGAACACCAGTACGTGTTTACATCACTGATATTTTTCTTCAAGACAAAAAAAAACATGGAATTTACTGTATTAAATTTTTTTTAATATTTTACTTTACAGAATTTGAGACTTCGCGTTTGGAGATGGGTGCTGTTGCCGATCTGTTCGATCGCCACGGCGAAGGTTTAATAGATTGGAAAGAGTTTATTGCCGCTCTGCGCCCCGATTGGGAAGAACGACGAACGTACAACGACACGGACAAGATACACGACGAAGTTAAACGACTGGTTATGCTTTGCACTTGTCGCCAAAAGTTCCGAGTGTTCCAAGTTGGCGAAGGAAAGTACAGGGTATGTGTACACAGCGATCTGTGGTAATTCGCAATCAGTAGTGGTTTTAGTTTTATACAATGGCAATAATTTGGTATATTTTATTTTAATTCTTTAATAAAACACGCGCGGAATATTGCAGTTTGGCGACAGTCAAAAGCTGCGATTGGTTCGAATCTTGCGCTCCACTGTCATGGTACGTGTCGGTGGAGGCTGGGTAGCATTGGACGAATTCCTTTTGAAGAACGATCCGTGCCGCGGTAAGTATTTGCTACAAGCTCTCAATCTAATAGTTTTCGAAGAATCTAGGGCCCTAGGTTGAGATAAAAATCGTAACCGTGTATACTTGTCTCTATCCATAACTTTGCAATAAAAAAAAAAAAGAAGAAAGTGAAAAGTTAAGAGAATGTATTCTTTAAAAAAAACAAATTGCTGAACATTTCCAGGAGGCAAATTTTAACTGAAATAACTTTTTAAGAAAAATATCTAATACTATATCTATCCTTCTCTCTACCCTTCCCCAAGAGGCGATTAAACTTGTGTTTCTGTTTAATTTTGATATTACTCATCGGAGATACATCTGCAATATCATTAATGACTTTTTCTTTTAAATGTTTTGATTTTGTTTTTATATGTTTCCATTGTTCTCTCACTTCACATTAATCGACATTAATTTGCTTCGCTGCGTTAAAATATAAGAGTGTAGTGCAAGAGACTTAATGTCTAATTAACGAAAGCATATCCGAACGTCAATTCGACATAACTGTGTTCGTATGCTGTTGTTACATATCCTACGTACTAAAAAAATTTATATATATATATATATTAATGTTATTATACATGTACGATTTCGACTCCTGAGGTATTGTAACATTGTCATTTAATCGAACATTTAAATGGAGAACTTGATAATTAGACTAACATTTAACGGACATTTGAGGGTAGTGTACACCCGCTGTTTATTGCTTTTGCTTATCTAGTAATTGTTTTCCTGCCATATTGATTTAAATGTATTAATTAGTTTGTTGGCTTTCGTTGACGAGTAAAAGAAACAATCAGATACCTTATATTTCTCTCTCTCTCTTTCTGTCAACGTTTTATGATTTTTTTTGTTTTTTTTTTTATACGCGCTATTCGCAGTATGCATGACGACAATTGATTTTAATTCACATAATTATTGTAATTGAAAGATGTCCGTTGTTGGTTTCTATATTTCTTTGTAATTTTCTTTCTCTCTCAGTCCGTCTTTCCACCACAGTTTTCAAAATACCGACTTTGAGAAACAGTCCGATCCGTTAATATTCTCTATTGGAGAATGTTCTGTGGTATATAATATAGTTTTCATGGATATGGTAGATAGAAAATATATAATATATTATGATAGGCATATCTCTAACATCTTGTGACTATGTACTAACGTTAACATAATAACTGTTCCTTCTTACTTTCCATTGTGCCGATCCTTCTTAAATCTCCTTACAAACTGTGTGACAAATACTTGTTTATTTTGTTTTTCCTCGTTTTATATTTGTATCTTCTTTTATTTTTACGTTCGTATCTCGAATGATCCTCGACGAACAATGTCGCGAAATCATTTTAAATTTGTTTTAATAATCTCGCGTGCAAATGCATGCTTACCTCGCTCCTTTCCAATCGATTCTGTCTCTCGAATCGTGATTAACTCGTTAAGTTTTTCTAATGCCAATACCGGATCCTAACAAACCGGAACAACATGAGGGTTGGTGTCCGCTCGGTGAGAATCGTTTTACGTGCTTCATTCGTTCATGGCCTATACGTTGAAAGTGCAAAACATTTCGCTCTTTTATTTAAAAGATGATTCGTTTTGAAGAATTTTTGTCTAACACTGGATGTTCCATCCCGTCTAAAATGATTCACTTAATAGTAAGTTATAGTATAGGCCATGAAGATGATATCCCTAAGTGTATGATGCATGATGTTACTACATTAGCTTGTTCAAACTTTCGAAATGTTGTCTCTTTTTGTTGAGTATGTCTAGATGCGTGCGTGTGCAATTTTATTATATACGAAACAATTGAATATCGGCAATTAAATCGGGCAAGGTAAATAGATTGGCGCAAAAATGAAGTTTTAACGCCACGATTACTGCGTTGTCAATTGTCCCGCTTCGTCGTGAAGTATCGTGTATCATTTGTCAAGGAAGAAAACTAAGTGTCTGTGTGTTTTTTTTCTTAGTTTTTATAGAAAGCAGAATTATGAACGTAGTATATACCCGCAATTGTCTTAGCTTTATTTTTCTCGTTTAATATTGATTTTTTAGTTTCTTCTTTTAAGTTTTGGTGAATGGTATTTAAGTATTACAACAGATCTACCTACTAAATTCCACCACTTCCCGCTCTATCCTTCTTCTAATATTCAATGTGGTTATTTCATAGAGATTTGTTTTTGCAATATTTTAATTTTTTACTTGTAATTTCTCCCGTCTTTTGTACAAACATTGCCACAATGTCCCTGCTAGAAGACAACCAATGCATGTTTAGTCACTTTAGGTATTTGGTTCTATTAAATTAATGTATATATGTATGTATACACATCAAGGATTTTGTATATATAAATTACATATAAACTTGGAAAACTTTCTCCATTTTTATTTAGTTTTTTTTTATTAATGTATTAAAATATCAATTATAAAGCGTACATTGGTTTCTTTTAGCATGGTTACGAATATCATCCCAACAAGTTACTTATGTTTTCTGTATATAAAATGTTCTGGGAATATATATTTTTTTAAATTAAACATTAGAATACAACAGAGTTTAATGAAAGTATCGCTAAAAGTTACGTTTATTTTCTCTGTCGACAGAAAATTCGAATTTATTTCTCACAAAAAACTATTTATTTGTCAAAAATTCTTCCGGAACATTTTACATATTGTATAAATTAACCGCTTAGGTATATCGTTGTATATATTTACGTTTTGTAAGTATCGAATATAATCAGTAGTTATTATTATACCAAATTGAGTGAAGCTTGTTTCGAGTTAATTTTAATTAGCTTGGAGATCTATTTAAAAGAAATTTATTTAATTTTTATTGTATTAGAAAAATTTTTCGATCATATATTCTAAATACGCTGTCTTTTCTTTTTTTGTTTCCATGACACACAAACACATACCTGATTATACTACATACGCATTCATACACTCTCTCTCTCTCTCTCTCTTTCTCTTTTTTACACAATCACACACAAAATTACATATTTTTTCCTATTCATTATTGCCTCTGTTCACTGATAACGCGCTGCATGCCTTGATATTGTGAATCTCTGTAAAAAAAATATATATTACTCACGACTCTCGTTCCGGGTGTTGTCGTTCCGATATTTTGTACATTTTTATGCTTTATTTTTTTCTCTTTTTTTTTTTACATTCTCTCGTTAATCTCACACTCCGCGTTCGTTGTTTCATCTCAACGTCCATTCGTTTCGCGCTCACCTCTGAATTTTCTGTATAAAAAAAAAAAACTCTGGCACCTTCCTCTCATACCCCGCATCCTCGAACGCCTTTCTCCTAACTGCGTGCACGCAACACACTGTAGCCAAGGGAAGAACGAATATCGAACTGCGGGAGCAATTTATACTGGCGGATGGTGTTAGCCAGACTATGACGGCCTTCCGGTCCAAGCCGAGCCCGACCTCGACGCTGCAACGTACTCAAATGTCTTCCACCAATGCCGGACCGATCACCAAGGTAAGAAGAAGATTCGATCGCCGCAAGGCGATCAAGCAAGGCGGATGCGTGCGTTACAATGCACGCGTTCATTTTCACTCTGAAATCTCTCTATTTTCTCTGCCGTTACTTTGAAAACTTTAGAACTCTTTATTAGAAATTTTATACATTTCTTTTACATACACACACACGTTACACTGGTCGATACTCGGTATTATTAGACCTTGAAGTAGACACTTTATTAATTAAATTGCACGTCTTAATCTGAACACCTCCGACCGATGTCTGTCCGCTCTCGTCGACGATCCACGTAAGTACGTTATAATGTCATTTTCCCTCAATTTGTCAAATCTTAGCAGTTTGACTTTCGCATGAGCATGGCAAGTTTTCAGTTGTTTGTTGGACACGTAGAAGCAGAATTAGATGACGCTTACTCTCATCAACGCGGTCGATCGTCTCAAAAGCGATCAAGACCAAAGACAAAGTCTTTGAACTTCTTCGTCCAACCTCAGGAGATGCGATTTCGTTTAATTCTCTTGCCTACTTCTCCGCAATTTCCTTTCCGACCCCCGTGCGCTTTCGCCAACGAGAAAAAAAACAAACACTTTCCCCCGCCCGATGATCATCCTCATGAAAAATCTACGGAGATTATAGAAACGTTGCGTTTGCAACAGATTGCGGAAAAAGTTTTTGTACGACTTATGTCAAATCGATCAGAGACATTGGAGTCATAGGTGTTATCATTTTTAGCGCGGAGATAGCCTGTTCGTTTCAGGAACACATGTCACTCGACGGAGTCGAGTAGTTTCCCGATAAAAAGGGATCGAACTGTAATAATTGCATGAGAAGAAGCTAAACATTTTCGTTTGTGGCGTAGCGGAGGAGTTTATGAGCCAGCTGATGCCGATATTTGAGAATGTGAGGCAAAAGGAGGACCTCCCGTGCTCGTATCCCCTACACATGCACGCCCCCTCTTATCATTGGGTAAATAACGAAATTTTTTCTATTGTCGTTTTTTTCCGTGTTGTCTTGTGCATTGACAAATACACACACACACACACATACACTTGAGTTTGGGTTTTTGAGTGCGGCCACAACACTTTTGACACTTTTCGTGACTCGAGTCGAATCGACGGTGTGTTATGCGTTTTTTTTTTTTGTAGACTGTTGTTGTATCTCTGCTTTCTCTCTTTTGCTGGATATGTGTATAGAAATTTCGATTAAACATAATTATTAATTATGCATAATCGCTGGAAACATTATTTATTTTTTCAAAGAACATAATGAGCGATTATTCATAATCTCCGAATTGCAAGAGCTTCTATTAATTATCATCAAGGTGATGTGTGCGAATGCATGTTTAATATTAAAAATCGTGTCACAAATTTGAGGACAAGCAAGTAGTAAAAATGAATGAACAGGAATAAGACACGTGTCCCAAGTTTTGCAGAATGTAGCACTTCCGCCCCCCCTCGCCCTCCCCCCGCATCATTCATCACATTTTCGTCGTATTGATTTTTTTTTTTAGTTGATCGTCTAATTCTGATTTGGTCAGAATTGTTTGGATGCCTCTGATTGTCAGTCCCTGTCCCCTACCCTCGCTAGAGTACGACAATCCATTTTTCAAACACACGTGTGTAAATTCTTTCTTCACTGATACCCGCCTCGTTTGAATACGTTACAGTTGTAGTATATTGTGTCAAAAATTTTCGAATAAACAAGCTCGCGCGAGGAACAAACAACGTTTCACAAACTTAGTTTTTCGATTTTTCGTAATTTTTAGTTCTACATTCTCCTCCTGTTATCGAGGAGGAGAAAAACTTGAATTTACAAATAAATTTGCAAGGATAAAAACCGTTTCTTTTTTTTTATGTCCGTTACAACAAAAAACGAATATTGAGGGATATGTAGTTAATTGACTGAACATGGAAATATGCATAACAAATTTCGTGTATACTTGCTGCGTGCGTAGTGGCATTGATCGGAGATACCTCGAATCACCATAAACTACTGTATCTCTCCCAAGTTCTTCTGGTAAGTTTGCATGAACACTTTGCTTGACTTGTCGCCCGATTTTAGCGAATGTTAGCTGTGTTTCCGTTTTATTATTCTTTGCGTTTTCAATCTCGATATTTTTCAATATCGCGAACGCTCCGATAAACATAAGGAACGTTGCAGACCGGCGTATACTTTCAGTAGTTTGTGCGAATTGCTTCGTAGTTAAAATCTATTTTTTTACATCTAGTAGTTTTTTTTTCTCTAATGTGTTTTACTTTCGTTGAGAATTCCACTTAAATACACTGTTTATAAAAAGATAAAGCTACATTAGTTGTTAGATTATCGGCAGCAAAGATCTTCCTGCGTTCTTCGCAGCAGCTTTGAGAAATACTAGTCGAGAACACATTTAATGCACAGCAAATTTGGACCTTTAATAATTAACTGTTGACTTATAGCGGCAGAGAACGCGTAACAAATTACTTCATTTCATAGTCGAACTGATAACGCGAATTAGCTGTACAATGGCTTCTTCTGTTTTTCTCGCGAAATTTTTATACACGTGTATCTCATCGGTGAAACTTTCCCTTCGTCTAGGTAAGAGAACGCAGTGCTCGCAGCGTGCCCATGGGTCAATCTCGAGCTTCTCGTTCATCCTTGAGCGCCGGCACGCCCGATAGCCTTAGCGACAACGAAAGTTCCTTCAAGATATCCGCTAGGAAAACCAGCACGTCTTACAGATCTACCGTCACGCCCGGTAAATTGTCGTTTTTTAACTTCGAGCTTGGAACTGTATTGCAATTAATGAAGACACTTTTACAAATGATCGTGCTTCGATGTCTGACAGGTGGTAGCCGTCCATCTAGCAGGCCAACTTCAAGACCTGCCTCCCGACCTGCTAGTAGACCAAGCAGTCGACCTGCCAGTAGACAAGGAAGTAAACCGCCTAGTCGATACGGATCGACGCAGTCGTTGGATGGTACGAACAATTTAATGATTTTTTTTTTTTTTTATTATTATTATAGTTTTGGTTTTTTTTACATGACTATAAAAAGTTACAAATCTCCTTACAGACGATTCGTGCACCCCGAGTCGCATTCCGCGAAGAACCGTCATGACTGGCTCCGGCAATACTCCGACGTCGAGTAGACACAACAGTATATCCGGTAGGAAACTCACAACTCCGATGAACGGTTCGAGTTCCCGACCGCGCACTCCAACAGGTTTGATCAGTCCTGCCAGTGGAGTGCCATCTAGGTTTGTAGTCTTCGATATTCATTCCGTTTGCGCTGAAACATCTTCGAAATAAATCACAAACTAACTCGCATTAGTGTGCCTACATAGAAATATGCATAACCAATTACACATATCGTATAACGTGTGCATAAATTAACGATGATCGAGCAGTAGTATTCCAAACTGAAATGTACATCAAACTGATTGCGATGGTTCGAAGAATGATATGTTCTTTCTCTAAGGAATCGACGAGATTTTTTTTATTCCTTTGTTTATCGAATGAGTTTTGCTCTCCTTGTTTTAGTTTTTCTCTATTTTTTGTTTTTGATTTTACTACATACATTTGACACGCATCACGTAAAATATACCGCCATAATAAAGAATGTACAACAGAGTTTATAATAACGCGATACATATCGATTGATCGAACCTACATCTCGTGTTAACCGCAAAACATTTACGCGACTAATTGATCGATTAATTATATTTTAATAATCATTAACAGATCTGGTTAACAACATTTTTTAGGTTTGGCTCAATCCATAGAGCTTCGAGCATTCCAACCCTGACTGGTGTCGGAACACCTATCAGGTAAAGCAAATTAACGAATTGGCAATTTCAAGTAAAACTAGTTCGGGAGGAGGAGAGGGTAGGAAATTAGCGCGGCTTTTGTTTCGCGTTTTGCATTCCACACTTGCTATTTAATGTTGTAACGATAATACAAATTTGCAGCAAGAGGTAAAATGCAAAGAGCGAAATAGAATCCTGTATGGTGTTTTGTGGTTCAAAGCTTAATTAAAAAAAGAAAATGGTGGTTTTGGTCGGTGTGACGGTCATATATATTAAGTTTTTTTTATTTATCTTTTTTTTTCTTTTAATTTATTTAATCTTTCACAAGGCTTTTGTTTCTTCGGCTCCTTTTTACGTTCTCTGTAATTTCTGTACCTCATTTTCACAAAACGAAATTCCATTGTCATACACTCACATTACGTACTCTTGCAATATATTGGGCAATAACATGATGGTAATGCCTTAGCCGCTCTAGGATACCCGTGTATGTGGGAGTGGATATTAAATCTCCTCAGTCGACCACCAGCAATATGTCGACACACTCAACACATAGCAACCATTCTACAATTTCTACTGATTCTGGGTATGGCTGAACTCTTGGGCTTTTACATGTTTTAACCCCGTTTTCTGTTTCTTTTCACGTTCTCAATGTATTTGATTTTTCACGTATTGCATTTGTCACCTCTTCGTAAACTTGATATTGTTATTCAAGACACCACTTGTGTTTTGCTTTTATGCTCATTCCTCGGTAACACTTGAGTTCCGCAGTCGTCATTGCATGGCTCTCTTTTTTGTTTTTTTTGTTTTTTTTTTTTTTTATTTATTGAAGATCAGCTTTGGCATCATCTCACAATCAACCTTTTTTGTTTTCTCTCATCTAGCCGGTATAATTCTGTATCACTCTCTCAAGCAATTGGTACTTGTATGTGTTAGTTAATGGGTCGTAACGTTCTTTTACAAGTTGTTTGTGTGATTGTGAGCATTTTATATTTTTTAACTCGACGTCAACTAACAAGAGTTTGTTTCACAATGCCAGGAGCAGTTCCGTGTGCACGAACTCTGCAACTAACATACCAACAGCTGTTAAGCAAGCTAGGTAAACATCATTTTTAATTATTTTCATTTCGTTCGTCGGTGAAAATCTTGTCCGGAAGAAGATATCGATTTTTGTTGCATTTTGAGCGGCTTTGTCGGCGCTTGAAAGGAGATCGTATCGCGTAAACATTGCGTTTTCACGCACGGTGGTTATTTGTTTCAGGGTGCGCACGCCGTCCAGTGGATCCAGCACACCGCTACCGCCGTCTTCGAAATTATCGAGGAAACCCTCCGGAGCTTCTGACACGTCGGTGTCGGGAACTACCCCAAGCACACGGAAGGGAAAACCCACGCCGATCGATCAACGCGCGCCGTTCCGATTGTAATAGCTTTATTAACGAAAAAAAAAACATAATAGCTTGTGCAAGAAACCCGCATATATTATGCCTGAAACGAGAATAAATACAAAACATCCCCCTCAAGCGCAATTTTTCAAGTTATAGCCGCTATGGTGTTACAGGGAACATATACGAATAGTGTTATTGTTATTGTAGTGCGTGCTGAGAGAGAAATGCGCGAGAAATTCTCTGGATCTGAAAATTTTGCGGATGAAAAAAGGCAGATGAAGAAAATCAATTGAATATTATTCATTTTACTGAGTTTCACACACCGATTACCGATGCCATTAACACAATTTACTAATGAGTATTTGATGCTCATTTTTTTAGAGTATAAGAAATTAGAGAAAAAGAAGATGGGGAAGTTTATTTATTTCGTGCTCGCGTTAGAAAGTGCTTAAGGCGCGTCCATAGTTTATATAATATAACATACGAGAAGAGTAAATTATTGTTATAAATACTTTAACCGTGGGCGTTACCGCGAAAACGCGTGCGGTAACGCTCTATAACTGAAAATATATTTAGGCGAGATACGTGTGACGATATCTGCCATTTCTCGATAAGGACAATACTAAAACAAAAAAAAAACAAAAAACAAAAAAAAATAGCATATAAAAAAATCAGCGTTACATGTATACTATAATTACGCTTACGTTTGAAGTTTATATTAATTAGATATGCCTGTAATTACTTTTCAAAATAATTTAGCATACATAAATGTTTTTTTTTCTTTGCTCATTTTGTCAACAAACAAATACGCACGCATGTTTTTGCGTGTGTTGTGTACACACGTCGCGTATATAAAAACGACGTTAAAAATTGTCGAGGGTTTTCTCGATGATAAAACTTCTAATCTAATCTGAGCAAGTTTATATACTCGAAGACATTATTAAATTATTTAATACTTTTTGCTTGACGTACATATTAGTTCTTATGTATACACGACGTAATTAACGTCTAACGCATTTTGTTTAAAACCACAGAGAAACAATTTTTGTATGTGTGCGTTGTTACTTGTATGTAATTCGATGATACGATCACATTTTTGTTATCCGTTTTGCAGATTGCGCAGTACGTTTTCTCTATGACAAAAATTTTTTTTTTTTTTTTTTTTTTTTAATTTGTACATGCAATCACATAATAAAGATCAACTATATTGTATTTGTGTGCGAGGCGTGAATATTGACCGTAAATTTGATTGTTTAAAAGAAAGATATATATATTTCTTTAAGAAATATTTTGACGTATTTATATATATATATCTATACATTTATATATATACATTTATATATATACATATATAAATATGATAATTATATATATATATATATGATATTGTGAAAACAAAGTATCTCGCAGATTTGTGAAACGGTACGATAGTAATCAAACTTAGTTTACGATTACGCACAAATTTAACTCTCTTTCGAGCGGTTGCGGGTCAACAGTTCAATTTCGTAGGTGTTATTTCCGATCAAATAATATCTGGGAAATTCTCTTAAATAAATCTCTTGTCAATTGTCAACAATTTGTGTGTTAAGTTTTAATTAGAAATTATTAAGGAGAATTATATAGCCAAGATATATATATATGTAAAGTAAATATTGAAAGAAAGGCTGAATGACACGTGTCCGCTTCGGAGGTCAATTTTCACTTTTTTTACGCTTCTAATCGAATTGATTGATAATTATACTCGAGGTAAATAAATGATTTATATATAATTATATATATATATACAATTTAATTTATATATCATACTTGTATAATTTTATGACGCTATAAGTTAAATTTTATATAATTATATAGCAACAGTTATTAATTACATGTATAAGGCGATTAACGAGAGATTTAAGAGGAAACATACCTAACAGTGTTGAGAAAAAAACACTAAAAGAGAGAAAATCGTGTATGTGTGTATGTGTGTGTATGCGTATGCGTGTGTGAATAGCTAAATATAAAAACTTAATTCCTTTGCGCGAAAGAGTGGCCTGTTATAGGTGACGGGTAGAGAAACTCTGACAAAAGACATTTCCATGTTTTTTTTTGTTTTTTTTTTTTTTTTACATAAGTATACTTTTAGACGCGATTAAAAATGTATAACGAGAACATACGACTCGCGCGCGCGCGCGCACGCGCTGCCTCTTTATAAATATTACGTAATGCGATTAATCTTATTAACAACTTCTCCCGATGACACGAGAGAGTTTTGTTTCTTTTTCACTTACCGAGAGAAGAGTATTGTGTATTGATGCTAATATTAATAATAATGCAGTGATAAAACAAAAAAAAGAAAAACTTAACACAAATACATACGCACACGCGTAATATTTCAGTGAACACACTTTCGACCAGACTTTCTTTTCTATTTTTTATCTCCCAAGCGAGCACTGCCGCAGTCTATGCGACTGTGTAAAAAAAACGAACAAAATGTTTTCTTATTTTTCACATTAATTGGCGCGCACATGTGCTTTTTTTCGCACTTCCTAATTCGAGATCCGCTCTCGAAGATGATGTGATTTGTCGCACCATCGGTGGCCAAGACACCGATTCTGCTGTTTGCTTGCACACACGTCCTCGACGTATGAGAAATTTTAGCGTAGCTGCATAGCGCGAAGATCTCGCGAAAAGGGTTTTCCCGTAACGAGTGTAACACACGCCAATCCCCCCGAGTGTTAACTGACAAACGCGATGTATAGTATATCAAGCGGATACTGTTCCGGAGGATTCCGATTGGAAGAGGCCCGTTGTGCGTGCTTTGCTGATAAGGCTTATCAACTACATATATATCTCTCCCCTTCGCGATGTGCTGACACCACGCACGGCTCTTGCAGATGTCGTAATTTTGTACGAGGGTAACGCACACCCTAGGTCTAAACGCGAGTTTCGGTGCGGTTTTCGACAACGCTCCGGATCGATCATTTTTTAAAAACGCGCGCCCGCAAATGTACACCGTTCGTGATTTTTCGAAGTGCGTTTTTTTTTTTTTTCTACAAGTCGAACAAAAGACACGAATATGTGAGTACAGTGGTATGTGTGTAAAAACGAATGGAGTCCACTCCATCGAAGGATGTGTAAAGTATTAAAATGGTGTTTCTCTACTACATAGGTGTATTGTTTTTTGTTTTCCTACCAATTTTCCTTATATCCACGGAACACGAAATCTATTTTAACGATGGATCTCCGCCACACCGTGGTGAGTCGAGCGCTCGGAGACACTCAATATCACGCGCGTACACCAACTGTATGTGCACACGCATGGATTAACGCAGGTAGAATTACCGGCGCACACGACTCCTCAGGTGAATCCTCGAATTACTTACCAGACTCACTTGACCTATATGACGTGCCGGCGTTTAGTCAAAAGTGGTATCCGCCCGACGACCCTCGGCTTTCTAAGGACGAGATTTTGTTACCCAATGTGTCGCAATGATATCAATTATTAACTTACATCGGCGCGTTGCTGAATAATGGGATCGCACTCCCGTGCCGGACCACCTTGGAACCGATATATGGGTTACGGATCAGCGGTGGTATCGAGCAACTTCGCGGTGTGAAATAAAAATTCTCGTTGCGCGAGAGATGAGACAATTTTTTAATTTTCACACACGACCTTCTCACAAAAGAAGAGATTAATTTCTTCGGAGAGTTTTGGTAAAAACTCCAAAATCGATAGAGTTTTCAAGAGACCAATAGGAGTATCTTTTGCGAAATATTTTTCACAATTCCGTTAATTCTTGGTTTTTTTTCCGGAAAAATAAAAATTTGAATTCCGTTGTGAAAAAACATGTAACGGAAGGACGTTTTTTTGAGCATGTTGCGTTTTATCACGCACCGCACAAAGTATTTATTTAATTGCTCTCTTTTGCGCGAGTTTTCGTTATTTCGTTAGATAACAAAAATTAATTACCTATCCTTTTTGATATGACGTCGCGCGCTTACAAAGACAAATACGCGCACACAAAGATTTTTCTCTCGACCAACAAAAAAGTTTCATATCCGGATTTAATTTTACCGGGGAAATATTAACTCTCTTTCCTCGCGAAAGAATTTTAAATTGAACAGAAAGCGCGTGTTTTTTTTCTTTTATCGTCTTTTTTAATCAGAGATATTTATACACTTGAGTTCACATGACGCTGTTGGAATTTTCATCGGTATGTAATATCGCGCGCGCGGTCCACTTTGGTCGTACGTGCACGTTACACTTTATCTATAATCCGCATAGTAATGCGCGCACACACACACACACACACATACTGACCCCGAACGAGGTGGGGCGGAAGATATTGAGATGCAACACCTATCATCCGATACAGGCGGGGATGACGGTCTTCGAGAACTGAATTGCTATAAAATCTAGACTCTCGAAGCCGAAAGCACGCAGTCGCTCAACGAGTTCTGGAGACATCAACGGCGGTTGTCTTCGTCATGTCTTACAAAGTAACGTCACCATCATTAATATCTTGCCGCTTGTATCACTGCTAATTTTTTTCAATCAAATAAAATAGTTCGGGAGTCCACTTTGAACACTTACGCAGCTTGAATTTTGCGAAGAGTTTCGCGATAAAAACTTTTGTATTTCACACTTGTCAAAGTTGGCTGAGACCAACGTATTTCAGTAAATCGCACAGATATCTAGATATTTCCTTCCTGATGTACAGATTATTGGTTATTTCGCCGCCTTACTGGCTGTCGCTCGTGCCGGGATCATTGGTCCAGGTGCAGCTGCAGTAGCCGTCGCGCAACAGCCAGCTGCGACGGTCATCAGAACCGAAAACCTTGACGCACATCCGCGGTATAGCTTCGGTTATAGTGTGGCAGATGGTCTCACCGGTACGTGTCTGATTACAATTCGTCAATTTCGTCTTCGATCAGAAACGGTGATTTTTAAAGCGGAGTTACCGATTTAAAATTAATTGAAATTCAATTAGACTTTTTTTTTCTGGGAAGTTAAGTACGCGATGAAACAAATAATGTATTCCAAATGTATTTCTCTCTCGGAAAAAAACGAGCACTTCTCGATTTGAGAAGAACTTCTCGCACAATTACGAGGAAATTAAGTCGGAACGTTTTCCGAAATTCGCAGAATGAATTCCTGTCGATATCTCTTAATTCGCGGCTCTGTTCCGCGTTGAATCTGTCTATCCGGAGGTTCTATCGAATTAGAATTCAGGAAACTTTGCGCGGAAACTTAAATTAAAACATCGTTGAAACAATGAACGGAGAGAGAAAACGTCTCTTCTTCTCTTTGCGAGAGAAGTTTTCGCTCGAGTATTATAAACATGGACTTTTCAAGGCGACAACAAGGCGCAGGAAGAAACTCGCAACGGCGACGTAGTTCACGGAAGTTACAGCTTAATCGAGCCCGACGGTTCTCGGCGCGTCGTCTCTTACGCGGCCGATCCCATCAACGGTTTTAACGCGGTCGTACAACGGGACCCCAGCATCACGCTCAGGACCGCCGCTGTCGCAGCTGCACCGATCGCTGCTGCAGCGGCGGCGGTACGTCCCGTCGTAGCGCCGGCTGTCGTTGCGGTTCGCCCGCAGGTTGGTAATCCAGTTACTTTTCCAAGCGCTTTTTCCTCCGGTCCACTAGTCTCCGGAGAGATCAATCGCGAGAATCTTTACTCAATCGTCCTCTCTTTTTCTCTCTCTTTCTTTTTCACGAGTTGATTTTTTTTCAGTAAAAAGAAATTGTCAAACAAAGTTCGATACTGAAAGATCTTGCGTGTTAAATTTAAAAACGGGAAATTGGTCCAAAACTTGTTTCTCTTAATTATATACACACATGTACATAATAATATAATGTAGTAATTTGATTATTTAATGCAAGTGAATTTATACACAGGCCATCTTGAACGTTCCCTTGGTGAGGCAGTCGATTGCTCCGGGATCCACTCTGGCCACGAACGTCGTAGCCGCGAATTCGGGCCTGGTAGGTCTGCGAGTGGGCGTTAGATCGGGATCTGTCTACGGCACGCAGGCCGTCGTCGCGGACGGTTACGGAAGCGGCAGTTTTGTGAAAATTCACTAAGCAGCAGCGTAAATATCAGTATCTCGCTCACGATTTTCGCTCATGCTATTCCGCTTCTCCTCGAACGACGTTCGAGACTACGCATCTCTCGACGAAAACACATACCCAGACAGCACACACGTCTCTAACGACTAAAAATAAAAACGTCTTACTGTCCTTTGGACATTTTTGTCCTTTCTGTACTGTCTGGATACATGTTCTTGCGCATCTCTCTCGCACTTACAACTAGACATTTACAACATGAAGTAATGAATTGTTAAGAGACATTATGTGTATTTACATAATATATAAAATAAATAAAAATATGAGACACACGTACTTTTGCTCGAAACAAAGGTGTGAAGATATACCGTTCAAAGTTACGACTAATAAAGCTCCCGCACACACGGAAACAACATACTACTATTCAGACCTCCATTAGATGTTCGTTAGATATTACACGGAGTTGTGATCGTCGGTAGACGTCTAATGGACGTTATTGTGGGGGTTGAAACACAAAGTGGGACACTTTAAACCGCGACGCACGAAATACATGCGTGCGTGTAGAAACGCGCGTTTAGAGAGATGCGGGATTTCCGGAGTGAGAGACGCGCACATAAAAGTGGACAACGTCGCGGGAAAGAGCCCCGCGTCTCGAGTGATCGATGAATGACGAGCCTGACGAGTCGAAATGGAGTTGACACCGACGAGAGAGAGAATGGCGAGGTGGGCTTAGGAGAAATCACGGTTAATGGCGCGACCGGAGGATTTTCCGGACGATCCAACGTAGGGCTTTTTACACCCGCGGACGAGATCAAGATTCTCAGCTTTTCAACGGCAGACGTGCTGCGGCCAGCGTCGGCTCTTATATATTTGCTTTTTTCTTCCGTCATCCATCTTTCGTCGTCGTCGTTGGCAGCGTTTACGCGCCCGCCGCGTCTATCATCCCTAAGCCCGGGGTCCCGCGGGTTTCGTCGGAGAGTTAAGCGATTGTTTTTTTTTTCGCCCGTTAAATCCACACTTTAGCGTCTAAGCGTTCGCTCCCCCCGCGATCTCCCGTCCCTTCCTGAAATCGACGCAACGATGATAAATCAGTCGACAGCTCTGTTGGGTCCTTGATGATTTGCGGACAGAGCTTTCCTCGTTACAAATGTATTTGCAATTGGTAAAAAAGTTCTTTTTTCATCGTCAATCTCTCGATAAAAGACCGTTGGAAATATTTGAATAGAAGGGAAATCGTAAGTTTGCGTACAATTTCTGTTTTTTTTTTCACTTCACAAATGCACAAATGCGATATACCAGGTTGCGTGGTACAGCAGCACACAGCTGTGTGTGTGTGTGTGTGCGCGTGGAAACTTGGAGCGCTCGCTCGAGTCTTTCGAGCAGCGTGTTCCGCACGTGAGAATGTAACACCGTATAATATATTCTATTGAGGGTGATGGAACTCGGGGGTTTATATTCTATCAACATGAATCGCGTCAATGTAATTTCCAATATCGCGCAATGCTATCCGGCAGAGCTTAAACATGCACATGGCAATTTAGGCGTGTAGCGCGCACACGCAATACCTCAACCGCGATACGAAGGGTGCATCAAGCACGAAGTCATACACAAGTAAATATGTACAGACTGATGTAGAGGCAGAACTAACAAGCGGTATCGATTAGTCCGGGGCGCGTCTTCATACACGTTTCCAACCGCCGCCGCCGTTTTCGCGCGATTCGAAATTAATTTCCTCAGACGCTATTGAAAAATCAAGTTAAAGTTTCCGGAATGCAAAGTTTCTCGAGACCGTTTTGTACGTCATTTTATATTGTTCTTTTTTTTTTGTTTTTTAGATAAGTAGCGTGAAGAAGTCGTTAAGACTCTGCTACGTTAATCAGACAGTAATAAGCGCGTGGGTGACGAAAATTCTTGCGCAATTTTATATTGCAAAAAATACGGCACGCGATACAAATTTCTTGCTGTTGTGTAATTATCGTCACTTTATTTCGTGCAAACATTACGTAAATCAAAACCTCTTCTCTTAAAAAAAGTTTGAAGTTAAAATTCACGAACGTGTAAAGACTGTTCGATGACAGCCCGTTTCGTTAGTTCCGCATCTGTGTGTTGTAATTGCCGCTAATTCGAAAGATTTTCGGAACACGCTGCTGGTGCGTTTCCACTTTGTCGACCGTGCGGCATATTCCCCGGCGAATCTTCGGGCGAGAAAGTTGCTCAAGTTGCTCAAGTGTTTCGGTTTCTGCGAAATCTCGAAAACTTCCCTCTTGCGGAAACTTCCGGTTATTATTCGCCAAAAGAGGAGGCTCGGCAAGCACACTGTGTGTGTGTGTGTGTCTCAGCTATTTCCGTCGTATGTAATAAAGCCGCGATACACTTGATTTGTAAATTCGGCGCGGTCGGAAAGACGGAGGGCGAATTAGAGGGACGGAGAGTGATAAACGAAGAGGCAACGGTAATAGCGCGCAGATTGCGAACACGATGGGCCAAAGGCGAGAGGGTGCACTCGACGGTTGGCTCGGCTTTTAAACGATGGGAAGGATACAATATTTCAGAGTGGCGACAAGGAGCAAGCCTGCTCGCCACTGGCAAATTAATTAAATTCCTACAAGCTGCCTGGAAAGGCTAAGGGGCAAGACGGTGGAGGGATGGCGCGCGAAAGGGGCGCGCGGTGGTCGGCGAAGCGCGGGCGAAGGTCCCGTATTCCCGTCCGTAGGAATATTGTAATTAAGATATGCACTTCCACCCTCCATTTTCCTCGCGCAACCCCCCGCGTACAAACCCTTCCCCCAAAGTGAAAGAGTTACGCGCCATGATTTACGCTTCGCAGGACACGCGGTGGTGTCTGTTTCGACCGCGTCTAAATTGCATCCTATTATATAGAGACTATACACGGCCGGCCAACCGGCCAACGTTTCTTCCGCGGCGAATCTTGAGAGTTATTGTGCCATAATAATGGAATTCCAGGCTTGACGCGCGCGTTCCAACAGACAGAGTCGAATGAACCGCACGTGACTGTGCGGTTTTCATTGCACGACGCACGTGTGGGACGTATCGATCGATGCACGGCGCTCAGAGAGAGAGAGAGAGAGAGAGAGAGAGAGAGCGTATATTTAATTACGTTGAAGTGCAAAAACTTTAATTATAGTAATTTATATTCGCTCGTACCACGATATAATAAATGTTGCGCTCATAAGCGATCGGTAGTTGTTCTCGCGCTCGATCGATTCGCGACGTGATCTCGTCGCACTTCGCACCGCGTGGCCGAATAAATTCAGTATGTTCACAATTTTCCAATCATGATCCACAATTACAACCATCAAAATTCGCACCACCGAGATGACGGCCGTGCGGCACAAATCTATCGCGCGCGCCTTTAATTAAGATGGTCTGGTAAAAAACGCAAGCTCGCGTCGCTTTACGCCGTTTCTTTTTTTTTTACTTACGAGCAACGTAAAGACACCAGGGCAACGCTGCAATGAACACAATGGAAACCATTCTCGCAACAATTTTCGGCCTGATCGTGATGTTACCGCTGCTCGTGTTACAACTGCAGACGCTTGTCGTACGTGATCAAGATTAATTGATCGTAAATTGCGAAACCTACGAATTGTTTTCGTCCTTAAGGGCAAGTAATGATTTATTGCGGATGGGGATGTAGGTTAAATGCCGTAGAAAACAAATCCTCTTCTCGCGCGCGTAAGAGGACACAATGCGCCAAAAAGAGGAGAGAGAGACCCGGCTCTGAAAAGATCGTCACGTGCATTAATCACTTTTGCCGTGTCTTTCATAATATTGAAGTTAAAGAGTAAGAGCTGCGGCGTTCTCTCTCTCTCTCTCTTGTCCCGCTTTTGCTCGAGTGTTTGAAAAAACAGCTCGTGACGTTTATTTATTGCAAGCACTTATCTCGTTATATCACGCGTGATAAGGTAAAACACTCAATGATTGGCGTTTTGAGTCCGATGATTGGCGCCTTAAAAACTTGTCAATTTTAATTTTTTTTTTTCAAGAGTAGCAAAGGACTCAGAAAATTGTCAAAATTGTCAAAAGAGTTCAAGTTAAATTAATTCTAATGTCAAGTGAAAAGTAATTCATAGACAAAAAATGTGTTAACAGCTAGAAAAAATTATCAAGTGGAAAATCAATAAATATTACTAGACGGATGCTAAGTTGCGTGCGTTAAACATGTGGAATTTCTGCAGCTGCACCCTCCCCGAAAGTTGCTCGCGTCGCTTCGGTGCTACTTGACGGAGAGCGCCGCGCGCGACGTTAGCCGCGGCAAACGCAACCTGGTGCAGCACTACCCCAAATTGCCGGCCCTGTTAAATTCCAATTCCGAGTCCAGGATGGTGGTGTGCTCGGCGCGGAGCGTTCTCTCGTCACCCGCCGTGCCACGTGTCGCTTCCGGCCGGTACCAGCTCGTTAGGAGAACAATCCCGTTGGCCCGGCACTCGTCGTCCTACGTGGCGACGCAGATCGTGCTCCCGGTGGTGGACATCACCTGCAACTACAACTCTTGCCGTTACGCGACCTTCGAGGATAGTCTGAGGAAGCGATACGGCGCCAACTATCCTCCGGGCGAGGTCGTGCTGAATTACATTCGGTTAAACACGCCGGACTCGAAGACCGGTATCGAGAACGTCAGCGACGATCTTCTCGACGTTTTCGTCGACGCTAACGTAGTCGCTTACTCGTCGGTGTCGACGAAACTGGAGGCCGAATATCTGAATCTTCTGGATCACTTCGTGTTGAAGCGTCAAGGAAAAGCCGTGACCGCGGTTAAGTTCACCGAGACGTTGCCGTCCGACGAAAGAAACGTCGAAATGTCGTCTCAAGCCGGCACGTGGAGCCAATCCACTCTGAGAAGTTCGGTCACTCAGGAGAAATCGGAATCCAAGTCGTCCGGCAATCAACGTTCTTTAAAGAGTACGAGAAAAATACTACGACGTACCTAAGTTTCGATAGATCGACGTTCGGTCGCGATACGTTTCTCCAGACAAGTTTGCCGTCACACAAACTTGATAATCAAAACCCGTTTGTTTGTATGCAATATTCCCGCGAAATTTGTTTGCGAACCTTTCGAAACACCAACGTGGCGTACACGACGCGATAAGCGTTTGTTATTCGATCGACGGACCGTCCTGTTGCTTAAGATGCGGCAGAACGGGGTCGAATATAAAGCGAGCTTATCTTTGCTTCATAGTTCGACGAGCCCAGCGCGTTTGTACGCGACCATCCGATTTCGCGATAATAATCGCGTCACACACACACAGAGCGCGGTCCAGCGCCGAATATTGTGTCGGACACGCGTCGAGCGCTATTTCTCCGCCGCGCCGCCTTACATTCTCGTCATTACCGCCGCGGCGCGTCAACCCTCGTTGTCTCGCGCCTGAATGCTAATAGACGGGCACGTCATAGCGCGCGCGTTCGCCTCGTCATTCGAGGAATCGTCATCCTTATCGGATCCTCTGAATAGGAATTGGTAATGGATAGGAGGACCGCCTCCCCGTAGCTCTCTAGGAATCGCGTCTATTTATTGATCGTCTTGCTGCATCGGAATATTCAATCCCTCTCTCAGGATTGCTATCTGCGACCAGCAAGACGCGCGTCTCTTTCGCCCTCGTCCTCGGCCCTTTCTCTCTCTCTTCAACGCGCGATTTCCCTCCCCCCTCCCGCCAAAACGACTTTATCTTTTACAACTTAAGTAGCCTTCGATGTAGCCTTACTTATTAATCGCTTTGCTGATTGAATCGCTCGGTACGTTTTTTCGAAACATCGCTTGCGCGCTTAGTTTATTAACAGGACGATTTGACTGATCAAAAATGCAATCGTTGGAATTCGATTTGAGAGAATGTGTAGACAATATTCATAGTGGAATACATTATCTATATATGAAGAAGATATCGAAGAGACGTAAAGAAGTTTTTATATCCCGTTGCAAATATTCAATCGTCATCGTGCGATTCATTGTAGCACATCGATGTTCTCATGATTATTGCCACGTGCTGCACACGCAAGAGGATAATGAACCTAAATCTGTCCTAGGTATTGAATGCTGCAATGGCGCAAACAGACGTCCCAATAGCTCGCAGAGGATGCTCGGACGACGGTGAGAAGCGTCCGATATATCGCCGGATGTACGGGTAATCCCCATCTCGCAAGCGCGGCCAGCAGCTGTTCGTCGTGAGATCAGGGGAAAACACGCAGAACTAGTAAGTTTTAGCGGCGAGAAGATAAGAAAAAAAAAATAAAAAAAAATAAAGTACAGCAATTCTGGCTCTCAGGAAATTTCAGAAGCTCCGGAGCGCGGCGGTAACCCATGCGTGAGAAGGAACTTGGTCAGCGGCCGAACGTGGAGCGCAAGGATGAGACTTCCGAGGAGGATTCAGGACGCAAGGAGGAAGAGGAGAAAATTTGTAGAGATATCTACTTCGTCGATGTAACTCGAGATTTGCTTAGCGGCAGTTCGCCGCGTCGGAATTCGATTAAAACGGAGGATAATTAACTAATCTTGCGAGAGAGACTTTGATTGGGAGAGAAACTCTTGGCGCTTTTGACTCGGAGACAGACATTGATCGTCGGGGTAATTTCCTGCGACGGCTAATGGACATTCTCTCCGGTCCTGATACGCCGATTTGGTCGGCGTTTTGTTCTTCAATCGCACTTTAGTTCGCTCGGTGTTCGATATGTCGATAATGACGTCTTTATCTCTACAAAATGTTATTTGAGTCTTGAGAAAAAATCACTTGTGTGTCGCGCACCCCGTAAGAAATTCTCACATTCAACAATTCAAAGTGTCAACACTGACATTATTTTATCGGCAAACGATGAAAAAAAAAAAAAAAATACAGTTTTATCAGTGAAAATATACTCGAACGATATAACGCGCGTGCGGAGCAGCGAGCATCTCGAAGTGCTGCTCGAATTCGACGTGAAACGAGGTCTGATCGGATTCCTGGACAAAAAGGGGAAGACTCGGGGAAAACATGCAGCAGGCGACAATAGGATTTCGCGACAAGTCGATTTGTCGTACTCTCTCTCTCTCGTTTTCTGGCAATGTCCATCGTCGACACTCGAGCGATTCAATCGTTTCGAAAGGGATTTTCCCATGATGGAACGGTAATAACGTGAATGGTAATCCGAGGCTTCATCTCGCGTTCGTATGCAAAATATCTCTTCTTCCCTCGAAGTAAAATATTTTTCACATACATGTACTTTTTGTAACGTGTTATATATACGCGCTTAAATAATATTTCTTGTAATATACACGTTAGAAAGTGACAATTAAAAAAGTGACAACTTTTTAGATAATATAAAAAAACAAAAACCGAAGAAATTGCTGTCTAAGTGACAGCTTTCGCGTTTGTGCGTTCTTTGCATTGTACGTTTTTTAATAATATATTTCCGTTGTATAGAATTTCGCAAAAATAGGATCTCACAAATCACGATATATATACATCTGTCTCTTTTATATTATATGTATCGGCGTATTTGCTGGAGATTTTCGGTTGATGACATATTGAACAAGCGCGCGGGTCAAACGGCGGTGGCGTCGAGTGTGCGAAAAGATCGATGGCTTCTTTAGAATCGAAAGAGAAGTCTATTGCCGGGAGAGTGGCGCGTCAAATTGACTAGGTCCCAATCCACCATTTATACGCGTCGTCGACCTATCAGACACACAATCGGTACATAAAATCGGAGATGCAATTTAAAAAAAAAAAAAAAAAAAAGCACACACAGACAAACGCACTTATGTATCTAGTGTTTATTTTGTTTGTTTTATATATTGACCGCGCGTGTCACGCGCACGTAATAAAGTTTCAAAAAACCAATTTTAGTTCTGTAATGTCTTTTTTTTTTTTTTTTTTAATGCAGAGATTATTTCTATTGAAAAGTCCGAAATGAACGCGAAAACGATGATGAAATATTCTAGCGACAAGAGCAAAACGACACAAGGGTCATCTGATGAGCCAAAAAGAGAAAAACGAGAACGACGAGAGATCGTTTGCTCCTTCGAACAATCGACGGAAAATGTCAAATGCGCGAAAACGTTAAACTGACTGACTGCTTTTAGCTCCGACATTTATATTCATCGGTAACTTTGATTGTGCACCGTAGGAATTGAAAATGGTCTCTCCGAAACGAAGCAAGACGGCAGTAAAACTTCCACAGGGGACACTGTGGATGAGGCAGAGGGAGCGGAGAAAGAGAAAAAGAAGGATAGACGAGTAGTAGTGGAAATAGGCAAATCCCATGGCACTCGATCCCGCTCTGGCAGCGAGTCTGCCAGACACCGGGGAGAGAAAGAGAGAGCCCGGACCCCTGTTATATCGGAGCTTTTATTTCCAAAGCATCGATCTCCATAAAGTTGCTGCCGCGAAATGAGTTCCTGCGGTTCTTCTTGGAGTTATCCTAAAGCGCTTTGCACCTGCCGAGATATATTCAAAGGCTACTGTGCGTGCGCGCGCGCCCGCGCACGCAGTTGGATTCAATTAAAGAATACAACTCGGCCGTTTTAGAAGTCTGACGAACGTCGTTGTATCTTGTTTGTGAAGTGTGAAATCTCGTCGTTACAATCCAATTGGCTGTATATTTTTTTTTAGCCAAGATTCAATAAACATAAATATCGTGCGATATTAAATAAATACGATATTTCTGAAGAATAATTTTATCTTCTGGCAAAACCCTCTTTTTTGGATTGAAGACTCTTATTTGACATGATTAGCAGACGTTCTCTATCTTAAGACATTCTCAAAAGTGTGACGTTCGCGACAAAATTAGACACAGAGCGTAATTTTATAATGGACAGAAATAGAGTCGAAACTAACTGATAGTTTTCGTTTCCGTTTCAGGACTTGCGCATTTTCTCTCTGCCATAAACTTCTAAAACACGTATCGACGTGTTCTGCGCTAAGATGTGCTAAATATAATTTATCTCTACCGTAGAAATAGAAGAAAAGTTTGAAATTTTTTCTATTAAAAAACACGTGCCTCGTCGCTTCAAAGTTTGATTCAAATAAAAAATTGATTTGATTTTCTTTCATTACTACTTGCAGACGAAAGCGCGTTTATTAAATTTGCATGTTACACAAGATGTTGTTGAAAAATCTTCTTCTCCGAGGTGAGTTTTCTTCGATTTTTCTAAAGAAAATCTTTCTCCAGGTCTCAAGTGTGCTCTCGTACGTTTTGCTCACAATACGAGCACACCGTCCCTACAGTGCGTCTATAACAGACACAGGCCGCGCCAATATATCCCCTCAGATTCCGTGACTGGAACTGTACGCAGCCGAGTAATTTCGAAGGAACGCCGACTCTCATTCTCTCTTTCTCTTGCCGTAAGTACGTCCTGTTAACACAGTATTTACGAGTCGTTCGTCGTTTCCCTCGGGGCCAGTCAGCGCCAGTTCCAGCATCGGATACGTATTTTCCTTCTCGCGGGGCGAGAGTGGAGTCTTTCTCTCTTTCTCTCTCTCCGGCTATTTTCTCTTCCCTTCCGCGCGCGGCACGTGCGAGTCGCTTTGCTCGTCAACCTCCGCGCGACTCCGCTGCTTCTGGCTCGTTCTTTTAATCTTCCGTGCTCGCCTCTTCTTCGAACAATTTATCGCGATTTGTCGAGGGGTTTCCCGATAGCGACTTTTAACACAGATCGCACCGATGTGACGTGTCAGCAAACAAGAAAAATCAAAGTGCGCGACGGCACAAAAGGAGAAGAGTATAAAAATCTACTGCTGAAGCATCTATGACGTTTGAGCGTTTGAGAGAGCAAAGGAAGAAAAAGAGGAGGAATTTTTCATCAAATAATCAGACAAAGAGATAGCTCAGAAAATGGGACATTCTGCTCAATTCGATTCTATTTTATTACACTGCACCTCCTGCCGCGCTCTTTCTCTTTCTTTCGCCTTTTTTCTATTCTACGTGCACGTCAAGACGGTGTACGTTGCAGGACACCGGTAATGCAGGTCGACGCTCTGGACGTACTTAGACGCTTGCAATTGCGGCGCAATGCACGTAGAGTGGATAAGTAGTAGAGGTAGTTCGTAGAACGCGCGGACACAAACTACAGCCCGGAAAATTTCGCGCTGTCGCTGTTGAAGCGATAAAAGAGTGTCGCTCTGGAAAACGTATATAGAAAACGCGTATATAGAGAAACGTTGTTTATTCCCTCAGATTCCGACTTTGGAGTTGTTGCTCCAATTGCGCACGGGCGATAAAATTTCGCGCTATTTTGAGCTACGCTTCGCGCCGAGTTCAAGTGAAGTTTGTCGAGAACAAGTTCGAAAGCGTGGAACAGAAATATTGCACACAAAAAAAAAAAAAAAAAAAAAAAAAACATTAGAGTAGAAAAATTTAATCGCGTCTCCTTGTGCAGCGAATTTTCAAACAAAAGTGTAATGTAAACTTATTTCACAGCATGTGTAGTAAAATACGGAACTTCAACGATTTAACTTTCAATAAAGTAGATTGACGATAAAACTTTATCGAGTTTTGACGGATTACAGGTGATATTTTTTTTGCCAAATGTCTAATTCAAATATCCGTAATATTCCAAGGACTTGAAAATTGCGCGCGAAAATAGATATTGAAATATTATGTAAAACTTGCTTCCGCACAAGCGAGGAGACATTTTTGACAAACTCGAGAATTGAATTAAAATCGACTTTAAAGAGAGAGAGAGAGAGAGATTTTCATACGAATAAAAGTTGCGTTATATATACAAGCGCGCGAGCAAGCTGTGTGATGTCCCTGCAGAGCAACTACATTAATCCTTTACGCGAATGACTCTCTCAAGCTCGAGAGATACGCGTTTGTATACACACGGTTCTCGATTCCTTCGAGACATTTGTATTGCTCGGTCTGAGATTCACCGAGAGAAATCACAACGCGCGCACCGCATTTCAAATAAATGTAAACCAAGCGCGTCTCGCCCGAGCCACGAGATGCAGCAACGATATTATCGTTAAATGAACTAGACCAAATAATCTGTCGAACGCGCAATTCGTCCATTGTGGCAAGTTGGCGGAATTAGTTTTGCTTCGAAGACAAAATAAATCAAACGTCATTACAAAATCGTACGTAAAAATAAATAAAATATTATACGAGTAAAAAATTATAAAATAAATAAAAAATTTTTCGTGTTACTGACACGCAGATTATAATTGCGCATGTATCGGCATGTAAATAAATTACAGAAACATTCGCAAACAGACTACGCAATAAATTGTGTAGTGGCACAATCAGAGAAAACAATCTGAAAAAAAAAAATCAATAAGTCAAACAGAATACAGCGTATTCCGATTGATTGACGAGGGTTCCCTCGTTCGCGCAGCGTAGGGGAAATCTCCGAAATTTCACTCGGCGCCGCTTAACTGGCTGTTACTTCTCGGGTCTTTGATAATCAAAACGAGACGGAAGGATGGAAGAGAGGGCGGTTCGAGATCTCGCGAGATCGGAGTATAATAGCGTCGATGAGGTGGAAGGTAAGGGACTGTTCTTTCTCTTTCCTCCACGTAGAGCAACTTATCGGGTCGGAGAGCCGTTTAACGGTTCGTTACGAGAGAGCTCTTTCGCACTTTATCTCGTTTGAGTCTCTCCGACGTGAGCAGCGCGCAAGCCGGGGGTTCGGGGGAGATTCGACGCTACGTGGGAGTCATGCTGAAAACGAGCCAGGAGACAGGTTGTTGAACGGAATATCGCCGTCGACGGTACTGGATATACCACTTGTCTGTTGATCTTGTCTCAAGCTGCAAAAGAAAAAAAGAAAAGAAAAAAAAACAACCCTCTTCCTCTCTCCATTACCGAGAAATGTAAAATTTACACACAAAAGCTTTTAAGAAGCTTTGAGTTGTTTTCGTCCAACTGTCCAAGTAAAAGTAGAACACTCGCGTGGCATCGTTTCCCACGCGTTCATATTAATTAGTGACTGTTTTAATAATGATTTTCAATTAAAAAAAAATTATACATGATTTTTCTGTTGAGATCGACTCACCCCACGCTGTCGACTGCGTCGACAAATTTCAGATATCCTGTACAATAATGTAAACATTTCAAGCAGCTGTGCGAAAACTGTACGTTAATTAGCGAAGAAAGATAATCGCGCCGATTTCTTAGCAGGAACGCGAACCATTGAGGGTTTTACAGAACAGTGTCGCGTGAAACATTCGCGAGATAGCAGAATTTTTCGCGAATATTATAAGCCGCGTATCCGCGCGCTCGTGGAGCAACGCGATGGCGGGCGAGCGCCGGGGGAAAAAATTTTTGCGGTCCTATTACCCTTTTCGTGGCGCACTAATTAGTACCGCGGCAAGGTAGCGTGGACTTCGTTAGGGAGTTGGAATATCTATGGTATCCACATTCGTGTTCGCGGCGCATTATATTGTGCCGGCATTTGTAAAATGCCACTGAATGTATATTGCTGTACCGCGCCGCCGCCGTATCCATCTTGATGCGAGAGACTTTTAAGCTTGGCAATTACAATTTTATCTTCTTTCCTGTCTACCTGGCGGCAACTTTTTTATTGACAACGTGATAATTAGAAGCGGGGTTGTATAGCGGCCGCCTCGATTTTTGTGGCGCAGAAGTTTTATATTTGTGCGCAGATTTTTGTTTTTTCGTAGACGGCAATCTTTACGCGCGACAAATCCATGTCCGACCGAGAAAGAGTCGGAAGGATGAAGCGAGTCGCGGGCGCTCGAAGTGTATCGGATGAGCAAAGAATTCGGTGAGAGAGGAGCAGGCGTTGACGCGGACGAGGGTTTTCTCATGGAAAAACACGTCCTTACGTATTTCCCGACCGAGAGGAAGTTTCTTTGTATCTTCAAATTAAGTTAGACCACGTGGAAGACGTATCCTCAAACTTTTTCCCTTCTGCTCGCCTTCTTCTTTTTTTTGTTTTTTTTTTTTTTTTTAATCCCCGCTATCTTATCTTCGTCTTTTCGAGTCTGCTTTTCACCTGTTCCGACTCACTGCTGCGGGTGTGACTCGAAATTCTCTTGATCGCGCTTCATCAGGAACTCAATTTGGAAAAGCGACGCCACTTTAACGGCATTTTTGTCACAGAGCAAAGACAAAATCTCGAATTTACAAACATAATAATTTTATGTCGCCGCAATTTCTGTACGAAAGAATTAGCAAATATTTTGATGTGTGATTTATTTATCTTCGCAAAAGATTTTTCTTATCTTTGGGGGAGTTTAGCTCCAAGTGTTTGCCGAAGAGAAGAAACATTTTTATTTCCGAGCAATTGGTGTAACGGGAGGAAAATACTCCCGCCGCCGCTCGAGATTTTATCGATTCGAGATAAAGAAATTGCGCGGCGCAGTTTAAATACGATCGTAGCCTGTAAATATATCGAAATTTCGCATTATGCGCATAGATTGTAGCGATGGACGAGCACTCCCGTTCGAAAAGATCGACCGCAACGACCGATTTCCCGCAATCTCGGGAAAAAGGAAGGAAGAAGAGGAGGTGAGACTCGGAGGTTTGGCGAGCCGGTGGAAAAATCTGCACGAGCAACGTCATTGTCAAAAGCAGTAATAGCGACGGAAGCGGCAATGACCCGTGCAAAACGCGGCGGGAGTGGCGGGACTGACTTTTGCACGGCAATCAGAGTAAAGCGCGAACTATTCAAGTTGCGGGCTTTCACCCGACGACTTGCAAGCTTCGGTCTCGCCCTTTCCCTTTCCACTCTTCTCTTTCGCCCTCTTGCGTCACGTCCATCTGCCCTTTTTTCCAACTTCTCTCCCGCGGATCGCCCTCTTCTTTAGCCACCCCCCATCGGTTCTCTCACGCCTTCCTTCGTCGGCACTTTCCCCGCATTGTCCCCTGTCCTCGCAGTTTCTCTGTTTCTTTCTCAAGCTCGCTACTGTATACAAAGTGGAAGCACTAAATTGGAAACCGCGGCTTTGTCGGCGCTATTGCGGCTTCTTCTTCTTTCCGCCGTCCCGGTTTCATCCGTTTGCCTTTTTTTTCTTCCCCTTCCCTTCCCCTTCCTTCCTCTTTCGCCCTTTTTGTTTCTTTCCGTGCGCGGAGAGCCGTTACTCTTGCACGGATTCGTGAAGACCTGCCTTGACGTCGCGAGGACAGGGTCACAGTTACAGTTGACATCGGGTCCAGATTTATTGAAACGCGCGCGTCTCCCTCGTCTCCGCGAAGGAGACGTCTCTCCCGTCCGTCGTCGGCCACAATTGAATTTACAATCGTGAAGGATTTTTCTCCAGTCCCACCCTCCCTCAGGCTGTCGAAACGTTCCCTCGCCGCCGATGAAAAACCGAAGAACTTGGACGTTCCGACGTGCGTTTAAGCGCCCGATAAATTTCGTCTCAATGTTGTATCCGCGTCCGTAGCCGGATGTCAATGAGAAGTTAAACGGAATGGTCAATGCGCTTCGCAACAATAATGCGGTTAAAATATCAAGGTTTATAGGTAAACTTTGCTGGTGCATTATGCGCAAAGTCCCCCGAGTACTTTGGCCTTACCGCGTAACGTTCCTCTGCGAAACCTGTAAATGGCTCTACTAAAATGTCCATGAGTAGATGTTGGGGAAGATGTAGATGTTGTTTATGTATGCTTGGAGAATTGTATTTTCGCACGGCGCGACTGCGAGAGTCGCCGCGCAAAAGTTTTGCGAAGTATTTTTACACGTCACAAAGGAATATCTTTTCACAATATCCGTTAACCGCATTTTTTATCTCAATGACAGATCTCTCTGTATTTTTGTTTTGTTTTGTTTTACACGATGCTATAAATATATCTCACATGTCTTTTCGTTAAGTTGACCGAAATAATCCGTCTGGAATATATTTTTTTATATCCGAGAAGAAGATTCAAGTTTGCTCTTAAGAAACAAACGCTCTCCTCTCGTTTCGCACATTTCGTCATGTTTCTTTGACAAAAAAAAAAGGATAACATTCTAGAATTATTTAATCTTTATCAAATCTATATAACTTTTAATTGCGACCGACCCTCTCATTGAACGAGAACGTGATAGGATTACTCTCATCTAACTTACTCATCGGTTTCTACTGCGAACGAGTGTAGATGGCTATCGAGGGTGGATGTAATATATGTGGAGGTCGATCCACCTGGAATTAATTAAGACTGTTCCGCAAACGTCGATTACTATCGTTTAGAAATCCTCTCCGATAAGAGATACCCACGGCAAAATTTATTCGACCGTTTCTTGTTTCCGGGTAGCGCGCGAGTGTGACACACGTGTGAGAATGATTTTGACATTCGAATTCTTTCTTCTTCTTTATTATTCCAGAGAATTGCAACGCGTTTGCGCGTGATCTCTGAACGTTGTAAATTAAAAAAAAAAAACAACTTTGTAATATAAAATATCAAGCATTATTTTTTGCAATTTCGATTCTTTTGGCGAATTCTAATGTTGCGAATTGTGACATATTTTGTTCGCACCGCGAGATTTTGGCAAATCGATCGACAAGAAGTCGAGATAAGAAATCCACGAGATTCGATCTCGGGATTACCGGGAGACTGTTTAACTGTTTGGACAGTCAGCAGCGGGAAGTTGTAGGAGTTGAGATTAGGGATAACCGAAACTATCAATAGAGTGGGGCAACCTAGCCACTGGTTTGTTGTCGAGCGGTTGGTAACTTGCTGTTGCACCATAAGTACTATAGTTAGCGGGCTGCGTTCTGCATATATACGTTGTACAGCTCGCGTACAGCTTACTTGTAGAATTGTTTGCGCTGAGTGACGTTACGCCGGAAACTGCTGTAATTATTATTACCTGCTTAATGCGCGCGGTCTCGTAATTCACTCGCTGCGCCAATTGCTGTCACAAGTTATCAGTCGTCAACTGAACTCTAGGAGACAACAGATAGATTGTATTTGGAGAGAGAGATGGATTATTAATTATAATTATCAGATTGTTGACGGAGAATTTTTGTTATATATTTTTTTTCATTATTTTTTAATTTATGTACGTAGAAAACAGAGCGATTATACGCTTCAAGAATTCATTTTTTTAATTTACGTACCGTACAAAATATTTTTAAATCTTTTTCTCACAGGGCGTGTGAGAATATTTTGCTTAAGTTTTTGAAAGCGCGCCCGGAACGTCAATCGCGGCGATACAACCGCACGCTGCAAGACTCCATCGTCGTCGTCGTCGTCGTCGCAAAAATAGTGGCGCGCGTTTATTGAACGCACGTTGCGAAATAGTAAATGCGCCGCGGGAGAGCGCTCAGCAGTAAATCACTCAGCAGTTGCAAAGTTGTTCAACTGAACGTGACCGATGTGTGCCCGTGCGCTCGCGCACACACACACACGGAGCGGTCCGGGTGCGCGAGAGTTCGCCCTCTCCGGGTGGTGAATTGTAACGTTGCGTTAGATTTAGTTAGCATAAAGGGTGAGTTCCATTTAACGTACTGAGTAGGGCATAAGACCATAACGATACTGTGCGAAACTTTTGCCACCCGAATTAACGCCGGCTACACACACCCACCCACCCACACACACATCAGTGCCCGGCGGACAATAACACAAACTTTCCCGCGTTTATGCGCATACAATTTATGCGGCAGTTATAGAGAATGCATGACTTGGCGATATATTTATCTACTCCTCTCATCCGCATCTGCCTAAAATACCGCACATCGGACCTGATATAATTCATGATAAAAGCTATCATCATCACCCGGCCGCGCATTTAATATTAATCTTCTTCCGTGCTGTATATCTCGCCGCATTCTCGAAATAAAAAGCAATTCTTGTTTTTTTCCATCACTCCTTTCTTCGAACGTTTCAGACTGTTTTTCGCAGTGTTACACATTTGTTGTATAGCCCCGAACTTTAATAAAACATAACGAAACCATCTCTTCTCTGAATATATATGTACATCTTTTGCGCGTATTATATTTCATGCCGCGGAAACATTTCGCGCGAGATGCGTGCAATTCTGAAAACTTTTTCCTCCGCGTTAATTAGCTCGCGAAAAGAACCGCTAATTGCAGGGTTAAGTTACGCCGAATCTCGTGCCCGCGCACGAATGAAACGGACAATGGAAGGAACGAACTGACGCTACGCCGCCGGAGTTGTGCAGTTAAAGTGACCGAGCTCTTCCCACTTGCGAAGCTAGTCGGTTTCTGCTTTAAGTAAAGACGTTTCGCGATTTCGTTTTTGGTCTCCTCCCTTTTCCCGCCGTCGTATCTGGTAGATCCTTCCAGCCTCCGAGGCCTCATCGCGAAATAGCTCGACGAGGAAATTGAGAAGACGCCGTAGGGTAGCTATGAGACATATTGGAATTCCAGAATTTACTATCTTATCCTTCACGTCCTTCTCCCTTCCTTTCCCTCCCTCGTTTCTCTCACTCTCTCTCTTCTTTTCTTCCCCCTTTCCTTCCCAACTTTTCTTCCTTCCTTTCGAAATTTTTCGTTTCCTCTTTTACGCTGAAAACTACTTGCACTCGTTTCGCTACCCGCAGCCTGTTTCGGAACTGGGGCAACGCCGAAGATGTCGTCGTACGTGATTGAATATCGATTATGTGTCGAGTCACCGCGCTCTAGCACGGTTAGCCGAGAACGTAGCGCGCGTCGGACGAGGGATGACAAGGATCGAGAAAAGAGAGAGATTGGGAGCCGAACGAGCCGTGAACTCGCTTCTCATTCACGTTAGTTTGCGGAACGGTTTTCTGGTATCTTTAACGGATCGATCGGATCGGTTTCTTCTTCGGCATCGATCGCGATGGTGTGTATCGCGGTGGTGATTCCGCGGTGAAACGCCTAATTTACTCTATTCTCCGCGACACGCCGGAAAATATCTCAAACAACAACAGTTGAGACTTTTATATATTTAATGTTTTTATTTTTCCCGTTGATTTATCAATTCTCCGGCGTTGCTTTTTCACGTCGTCGTCGCGATAGCCACAACTCACAAATATTTACACAATCCTTACAATTTCTCTCGAGATAATATCAAGAGATCAATTTTGATTCGTTTGAAATTAACACGCAGTCGGCGTCGCTATGTGTTTGCTTTCATTTACGACGCGCGCGCGCGCGCTTTTCCTTTTTTCTTCTCGATATAGCATGCGCGTGATTTTTCCCTTCTCGTTATTTCCTATGTCGCACCGTGCAAACATGCTGAAAGGAGGACTAGATAAAACACGATCCTACCCACATGGAGCCTCGAGGTAGGCGCAACTGCAAAGGAAAATATTGACCTTCCTGTGAAAGTCGCTCGGAAATCTGCGCATGCTATACCCACGGCAGCGTGCGGGGAAGACTAAAAATGCGGTTTCAGTTTTGCATTAATTTTTTTATTAGCATCGCTTAAAGAGAGAGAGAAAGTCTCTTTCCTGTGAATAGAAAAATCGCCGCGCTGTAATAACCACGAAAGTTATCTCGAAATTCGCATATTTCCCTTTGATTCTTTTGCAGACCCACATCCGGATTGTGCAATTGATTGCGTTATTCTGTACGGCGATTCTATATTTTAAATTCATAAACTCAACCGGATTATTTATTCAGCTGTGACCGTTGTTACCGTCCGTATTTCCCTATTACTTTTGTTTGCTTTATTTAACCGCCGGGGCGGTTCTTCGACTACGAGGTCCAGGCCTGTCTTCATTTGATAACCAAATCGAGAGATTTTGCCTTCTCAATTATATATTGTATAATAATCGCAGTATAATACGATACCGTGATTATACCTCCGACTTAACGATAGCTCGATGGCTTCGCTCTCGATACAGCTGACGTAGCTTGTTTTAATCGCCGATAATTTGTTACACCAGAATTGTTATATCAGAAAACGCAAAAAAACGTGGGATCTTCTTTCGCGGCAAATTGAACCTGCTCGTCGTGTAAACTTCTGTTGACTGCGACAAAAACTGTTACTGTTTTTGAAACAGGGAGTCCGAAGAGGAAGCAACGTTTTCTCGATTCGCGTCGTTGCGGTTTTTTAAAATATTCGATAAATAAACAGAATATCGAGTTCTAGATACAATCTTTTAGTGAACTTTGACGTTGGTTAAAAAATTTCAAATAAAAAAACAAATTACGCGCGCAATATAAAACACGTTCCAAAAAACGACTTGACTTAAATGCGCTGCGCGGTTTGTACACTTGGCAATTTATGCAAACTTGATATCGCGCGATCGCGATATCGGGAAAGTGCGCTCCTATCAGGTGGGAACCGCGCGTAAACTTACGGCGAGCAAATAAAGCAAGTGGAAAGCCGCGCGCGTACGCGCGATGTTAAGAGATCACTCGGGACCGATAACGAGGCGCGGCGGACGCGATCGGCTCGAACGCCTCTTCCCATCTCATCTCGTCGATGACGAGGAGAAGATATAAGAGACGAGAAGGCGTCGACGAGGTTCTGTAAGTCCCGTCCGACTGGAAATAAGAAATGTCATTAAAGTTTCTCCCGATCCTGCGTGTCGATCCTTTTTCCCCCAGGCGGACCGACCTGTTCGAAGAGTTGCCGATCGCTCTTGCTCAACCCCTTCCCACCCTCACTTCTTCTGATTATTCTTCATTCTTTGAAGGAGCGAACGAGAGGGTGGGTGGAGCTAAGAAGAAGAAGAAGAAGAAGAAGAAGAAGAGGTTGGTTAAGGTGGTGACCGACAGGATCGCGTCTCTCTCTTTTTCCCTTTAATTTCTTGCACTTCTCGCGAGTCGAGGAGTTCCTAATTGCGAGGTCTGATTGGTTATTCCGAGTGGCGAGCCGGCGCTAAGGCGATACCGCTTTTGTTGCCGGCGGGATAGACAGCGGTCGACTAAGTACGGGGTCCAATTGCCCTTTCTTTCGTCGTTCTCGCTTTTCTCTTGCCTTCTTGCAGCCGCGCACGTGCGCCGACTGCGGCCCGAACATCCATGAATATTGCGCAATCCTTTGGAAAACTCTCTCTCTCTCTCTCTATTTCGCTCTCTGAGTAAAACGTATTACCGGACAAATGAAATATGGATAGTCTCGGGCAACGAATTTATGCAAAGACTCTATTGCGCTTTGAAAGATACGCGCTTTGATTTTGTCCCTGAGATCCGAAGTATCGGAAATAAACGTCTTTGTCCGAGGGCGGTTGTTTGTCAGCGAGAGATCTTCCGCGAGATTCCCGGCTGAAATTGAAAAAGGGCAATCGTGGGGTATACGAAACATCCTTTAACACATAGACTAAAATTATCAGTAAAATTGCGACTATTATGCGCGAGTTTAAGTTTCACCCGAGCGAGAGAAACATGAACATCAGACTCTCACGGGCGCGAATCACGTATAAAATCACGACGCGGCTTCGATCACGCGCCGTGACGACGGTAAATAATTTGATTTACCGACGTCATCTGTTTCCATGACACTCGACACGTCGTCCCCGGAGCGTCTTTCAGCGTCTCCCCGCCGCTCTTCTTATTTCCGCATCTAATAATCCGACGAACGTGGCCGTCATCCGCCGCGACACGACGGACGGTTATGAGACGCAACAGGACATGCCGGTGGAATTCGTTCGTTGTAATACGGTACGATCCCATGAATAATAATGTTTGCTTGTTCGGGACGCGGAAAAGGGAGAAGGTGCTATCTCTCTCTCTCTTTAGCTCTCTCGCATCTCTCCCCGTTCCCCGGCTGATTGCGTCAAATGAAGCGCATCGCGAGACTCTGAATCCGCGCTACTGCATGTCGGATAAGCCCGCCGCATTGGCACTGCGAACGCGCGTATTGAGTTATTTCTAAGATTTCTTTCGCCTTTGCTTTCCCATTTCCATACTACTGTGCAGAGAAAGAGAGGAGAGCAGCCGACGGTATAGTGCGCCGCGAGCGACTGAAAAGCAGCAATAATGCGAGAAAAGAGAGAAAGAGATTGTGCGAATAGACGCTGAAGAATAAATATCAGAAAGAGAAATTTACTAGGACTATTTGTTTTTTTTTAAGTGAGATTTTCTAAGAATCGCAATTTTGCAAATGCCGAATGTATATTTCCGTATTACATGTTTCTTCAAAATTATCTCAAAACTGCAGGACATTTTTTTTAAATCTTATCTGTGTAATATTGAAGAACTCATCTCACACAAAAGCGGAATAAAAGAAATGCACACACGACGCGCAGATGCAACGTCTGTAGTAAATTCGCCGCACAGACAGAAAGAGAGAGAGAGAGAGGGAGAATGAACGCGTTTGGTTTCCCATGGCGTCGCGATTAATTTCGGCGTGCTCAGTCGCGGTATGATAATTAAAATTTGTTGTCGAATAGCAATAGCACGCGCTTACCAATCTCGCCCCTGCCTCCACCCTCCCGGACGAATTCGCTGCACGCAGTTACTCTACAGAATCGCGCCAAAAAGAGAAGAGAGAAGGGGCACGAGCTATGCGAGCATGAAGCGGAGGACGGAGTTTGCGCTCGGACGACGAATCGCGCGCCGGCCGGCCGCGATTCCGTTTCGTTAAGCAATTACGACGCGTTGCGTCCGATAACGTCCGGCGTTGGTTCGGGATACGCCTCTCTCTCTCTCTCTCATAACGAATGAATTTATTCGCGCGGGAGTTTACGCGAGCAGCGTTCACATGGAAAATTTACACGGGGCGCAACGGCGAACCGCGCGCCAGATAAGGCGAATACGCCGACTTTGCAGAAATTTCGGCTTCTTTTTGCGCGTCGTGCTCGCTCGTTGGCCGGCTTTATCTACGGTTGCTCCACTTCGCAGCGGAGGAAACGTCATTATTCTTCGACCGTTTCTCTGTCGCCGAATGTTTCGACCGCGTGATTCTCAATATATGCACTGCCGTGTGTGCGTGGGTGTGTGTGTGTGTGTGTTTGTGTGTGTGCACGTGTGTATCGGAATATTTGATCGCCGGGTGTGACTACTTGTGTACACTGTTGGACGCTGTCAATACTCGGGCTATCCGGGCGCCCGGTTAACGCCCGTGGCATCATCGGCGTAAATTAGAGACCTGGAGATTAATCTACTCGGCTAATACCCATTCATATTTCTTTCCCGCGGTTATTTCGCGAACACACGCAAAACTGCCATGCTGATATTTTTAATCCGTCGCGTGCAAAGTAAAGTCGCGTTGTACGTGTGTAATGAATAAATGTTTTTCTAATAATTTTATGAATAAAACACACACACGCACGAGTTTTACGCGTGTACACACACACATGTGGCGTGTAAAAAGTTGTTGCACGCGCATTACAAAAGGAATTTTACGCACTTACTACGTAAAACCAGTAGTACGTTTTTATATAAGCGCGGCAGCAGTCAGGAGTATAAAAACCTTCTATTTTGGTCTTCTCGTTAAAACTGACCATGTAATATATTATTTCGCAAAATATACTTATGTAAAATAACATGTAATATGTTTTTATGAAAAGAAAGAGAGAGAGAGAGAGAGTGGAACAGTAATGAGTAGGTAACTCTACACGGAACGCACGTGTGTGCGTTTTATTAACAAAGAGATAATGTTCATTTTGCACACACGTAATACATACACGATCTAGTTTGCAAAGTAATCCACTATCTACTATTATTTTGAAAAACGCGACGTATCTATATTTCATCTCGTCAATATTATATTTTACACCTCCTCTCTCTCTTTCTCTCTCTGTCTGTCTCTCTTGATCCGGCTAATTAAAATATTCATTTTTCAAATCAAAGAGCAAATTCCGGTAAAGCGGTGATTATAAATTCTCATAGAACGTATTACATCATTTACACACATGTGCACATATGTGTGATATTAGACTACTCCATGTGCGTTCCGCCATTATCGCCGGACCGTTGCGTTTTTTTTTTTTTGTACTGGTCAATGTTATTTTATTTTGCCGTATGCAATCCCGATATCGCATGTATATTGCACGCGGGTTCGTAAAAAGTTGATGGCTCGATAAATCAGTGTGTAAATGATCGCGTTTGTGTGTTATTATATTTTTTAAGCCGCGTCGAAATTGAGTTGCGCTTCTTGTAGCGCCGTGCGGCATGAATGTCACGCGAACGCGATTGCAATTGGATTAATTCAACACGGTACATGTATATATATATTTTTTTTTTTTACACAGCGGTTTAACTGCGCGCGAACGACGCGCACGGCGGCGGCGTGGAGCACTGCTGCGCGCATATTCGATGCGCGCCAGCTTCCAGAAAAAAAATTGATTAGTCGAATCATTGATTTGAGGAACGTGGCCGATTTTTTTTTTCGCGCAAACGATTGTTGTCATAAAAAATTTTTTCTTTCTTTTGATTCAGACACGTTTTGTCTCTGTCTCTCTCTCTCTTTCTCTTTCTCTTTCTCTCTCTCTCTCGTTGTTACTAGTTTTCATGCAGTTTTGCCATTATCGTTAAGCTTGGGCTTTTTTCTTTGCGAATATTTCGAGTCCGCTTTCATCGAAATCATATGACTCCACGGTATCGCTTTCCTCGCCGAACTATCCTCTTACGGTGCAGCCTTATGTATGTTACAGAGATGCGGCGATAACCCGCTCGTTGCACACGGGAGGGGTTTCGCATCACATGCAATACCGCGCGAAACGCGATCGCGCCGCTTAATTTCTACGTGTTTGTTTCCATCCCGTCTTATCCATGTCGCATCGCAATAAACGCAATGATTGCGCTCCTATCTTTTCCGACGATGCCCCGCCGCTCTAAAATGCCGTTTCTGTTTAATTCACCCGCGCTGTGTGTTTGCTCAAAGTCAATTTCGTTAATAGGACGAATCTTAACGCAATATACATCTTGTTGTTTCGCGATCCAACGCGTGTCTTGAAATTGGCACACGTGAGATTTTTTTTTCGAGAAAGAGAGAGAGAGAGAGTAAACGCGCTCCCGTTTATTCGCACATGATTGCCCCAAATCGTTGTAAGTCACGACGTCGGAGTTAACTCTAACGGGGTCCTCGGTCGTGGGGTAGTCCGTTTCCTCGTCCCGACGAAACGTTTCCTCGATATTCCGCGCGCGTATCTTGCAAACGAGATTCCGAGCGGAAGAGAGCGCAGAGCCGCGGGAAAAAAATTTTAGCCGGTTCACGAAGAAGAAAAAGGACGTCGCAAAGACGGACGTAACGGGCGCGCGTCTCTCTCGAGGAAAATGTGTACGGCTTTGTGCATCGCACGGGATTTTCCGGGGGAGAGGGGGAATATTCTCGACTTCATCATCTTTTTTTTCTCTCGTAATTGCTCTGATCGGGGAAGTAAATCTTACACAGACGTGTGTAACAAGAATCATATAATGTAAAACAAAAACAAGAAAAAAAAAAAAAGAAAAAAGAGTCGAAGTGCGCGATTCGATATTGCGCGGCGGGGTTGTATTTAAACAGTATATTTAATATTATCGAGTAAATAATTGAGAGTTTAACCCGGCCGCGCGTATCCTTCATTCTCCATGCAGGACCGACGAGGTGGATATATATTTACTCGAGGCTAATATAATTTGAAATTGTAATTTACACTTCTCCGGATCTCCGTAGACGGACCGTATCAACAACCCTTTCGGAAACAGAAGACCAAACAACAGACGCTGGTGGCGGTGAACTCGAGAGGGAGAGAAAACGGTTTCGTTGTTCATCAGAATCGCGCCGCTTTAAATCTTTCCGTGACAAATGATACACGCGACACAATTTCGCTCTCGCTCTCCCGAGGAGGAAGAGACGCTTTTCGCGGTAGGTTAATCACACTGTGTGAGCGCTCTCGCGGGCGCTAACAAAAAACGCCCTAAAATAGTACATCAAAACTCGAGTATGTCGGAATGTCGCCGCGCGACGAGAGAAACGAGAGGAGGTGGGGGAAAAAAAAAGAGACAGGAAAAAGCCAACATTAAGAGGCGCTGAGCTGGCGACACGGCAATCTCAGGAACTGGCAGGAAAAAATCCGCCCGCCTCCGTCGCTTGAAAAAAGAACTCGCTAAAAGGTCGTTAAGGTTAATGTGCCGCGAGGAGGCAAGGGCCCTGAAAGCGCCACTTACTTTGTCTGTGGTTCATGTGGAGGTGCCGTTGTGAACGTTGTGTGCCGCGGCAGGACGCCTAGGCGGGATGCGCAGGACTACGATGAAGAAGTGTCTCGTCACGCTGGTCGTGTTTGTTCGCCATCGTTGGATGGAGATTTGTAAAACTCAAGGGTTGCTAGTGGAATTGGTAAAGAGAGAGAGAGAGAGAGAGAGAGAGAGAGAGAGAGGAAGAAGAAGCGACTACGAAACTCATTTTATATATTTGCAGATTTGTCCAGTAAATAATTATACTGAGCCTCATGATAAAATTAAATTAAAATAATATATAAATATATTGCATTAATTACTCTTATATACATATATATTGGCACACTGAAATAATTAATTTCGTTGCGCAGCTACCAGAGCATATTCTCTGTAATGATAAATTTTAATTGTCGTTATATTAAACGACGTGACGTGCGTAATTGTAAAAGACAGATTTGCATCGGGTAGAAAAACAGATATTTATTAAACAACGTGCTTATTAATTAAAGCTACCATGACACCGATTTTGCTAAATTTGCGCATATAATTTTAGTTAATTAATGGAACTTGATTGTAATTAGACATTTTCCAACACACAATAGCAAGTGTCACGCGTATCGATCGAGCGATCTCTTCCTCGGGGGGTGTGTGCGAAACTGGTACGTTTCGCCTGCTGAAGAACTACTGCGCGTGGCATAATTTTGCGAAGCGCGTAGCCGAAAGCGCAACGATTTCGAGGCACGTGTGAGGCCGCGCATACCGCGCGCGTTGCATTATTATGCCGGCCGGAATAGTGTTTTTTACGGCCGGCAAATTTTATTACGTGAACCTGCGCTCGCGTGATAATACGCGGGCGAATTTGCCGCGGTGAGGAACGTAAAAAGGCGAGCGAGAAATTGCGGGACGTAAGCGAAAGGGAAGGGCGCGCGCGAGAAACGCGCTCAGCGGCGTTTCGCACCTCTCCGCGGAAATCCTTAAAGCCCTTTAAGCCCTCCCGGTGACGCCGGATCTCACGTAGTCTCCCTCCGAGCGAGTGGCGAGCGGCAGGAATAAGCGCCGAACGATGGATGAATTGGAGCTTAACTCTGCGGCGACGGCGCGATTTGTACGCCCGCTCGTTTCCGTCGATTTGAATGGTTAATTCGCCGATTATCTCGCCGACCCGGTCTCCGCCTCTTAACGCGCCGCCAACGACGCGACGTGTCGTGCTTTACAGTTTTCTCTCTCTCTTTCTCTCGATTCGGATGTTTCACAGCGCGAGTTTGGCGCAAAAGGGTTTATTTAACACGTCGCGCAAAAAGTTCGACGCGACGTGTTTAAATTAAAAAAAAATAAGAGAAGAATTGTAAAACGCTTTAACAAAACAGAACTTTTTTTCTTCTTCAGCAAAATGTAAGAACAAGAAACAAAAGCAAAGTAACTCATCGATCTCCTGTATCGTACAATAACTCTCTACAAGCGCGCGCGTACGTTACATTTTTGACAGCGTTTTTATTGGTATCGTAAGAATTGCTCGTTACACATTACGGGAACTCGAGCGGGCGATATATCCCAAAGATAAGAGCTATTGGTTAGTCAGCTCGTTCAATGGAAACGTTGTTCCCTTGAATGGCGTGCGCGCACCAGGCTAAAAAAGAGAAGGGTAAAAAAAACAAGAGAATGAAGTATAAGCTGGCCCGGGGTGGGAAAGAGACGACGATAGACAGACTAGATAGATAGATAGATAGATAGATAAATCGAGTAAGAGCAAAGCGAGAGAAAGAGAGGGAGCGAACGGGGAATTCGAACTAACGAGTGCGAGGAAGCGAGGAAGGAAACGAAAGGAAAAGAGTACGAGAGAGCGCCGCGCCGCGCGCCGGGCTGCGAGCACGACGGCGTGAGGAGATTTCAGATAAAATATCCAATTTAAAGTTTCATCGTAATTTTACGATTCTTGGAAGTAAATTAATAGTATTATCTACTGGCACTTCCCCCGCGTCGCTCCTATCCGTAACCTCCCCCTCCCTCCACCCCTCTTCGTCGTTTTCCAGTGTCGGCATTCGCCTAACCTGGCCGTCGCGATGGGAACTTTGAAAATAAGCGGCCTATTACTCATTACTCGCCACGCTTATCGGGGAAAGGACTCGGAGGCGTCGGTCCCGAAGGGTCTTTTTGCCCCGTGTGCCCCCCCCTCCCCCGTCTCTAACGACTTCGAATCTAATATATAAGGTGTCCATGATATAACCGCTACGTGGTCGCGCTCCCGACTTCGACGTTACATATATATGTATATATATATATATATAGATTTAAAAAGCCATTAGCGGGGCGAAATTAGGAGAAAACGAGCGAAACGACCGGCGAGCGACGCGATTATTATGACATCGTATTCTCTCGCGAAGAAAGTTTGTTATCGCTCCGATTTCGGTTCATACATCTTCGGCGCTCTACTACATATCGAGATGTTACGAAGTCGGGAAAGACATTTAAGTGAGATGATATATCGTAGATGCTTGAAAAAAGAAAAAAAAACGCAATCGTCGAATGTAACGCGAGTTTTTGATATTTATTGGATATGCACGAGCTGTAATACGGTTTACGCGATACGCAACGATGCATGTGGGTAGCGACGTAAAATAAAATTGACAAGGGATAAAGGTGTGTTACGCCAGGAGAGTCTATCTTTCTTGCGTGTTCTTCTTACGAAGGGAGAGAGGAGGTCGTATCGATGGCCAACAATATACTGCGAACACATCCATTCCCTTTTTCCACGTCACTCCGCCGTAGAATTTTACTGTCGAACTTGTCGCATTCACTTTTTTAAAAGTTTTCAAATATACAAAAACCGATGGGGTGTGCGTGTGTATATATTCAGATCTTTGCTCCACTTCACGGACGGCGCGCGTACGAAGCGAAGTAGAGCACAAAGACACACCGCGCCGCGACCGGCAAGTCGCGAAAATTTAAAAGCTTTGCGGAGAGAGCAGAAGCGAATGACAAATGCAGCTTATTAATCTTAGACACACCGGAACAATGCTGATCTTGTTGAATCCCGTAATGAGAAATTTATTCAGAGATTCTACTGAAACGGGATATTAATTCTGCAGTAACTTGTCGGCTGATTTAAATTTTGCACAGATGCATAACTTGCGATTTAACTCCAGAAGACAAGAGCATGGAAATGATTCTACCTCTGAGAGAGAGAGAGAGAGAGAGAGCTCAAGTCGGATATGAGTAGACTCGTGTGATAACGAATGATGATAAAATACAAACTTTGTTTTAATAATACGATGTGAGAACACACATGTCGTTATCTTGGTTTTTATTTTTTTTTGTTGCAATAGTACGTAGTACTACTATATTAAGTAGCGTTTTGAGCAGGAATAAGATTTTTCTATGCGAACATCATAATATCACATTTCGATATATCGATCTTCTTTTTGTTTCTAATTGCCGATTCCAGCAAAGTATTAAAACGATTTTCGTGTATAAACAATTTTCCGTTTGTTTTATACGTTTATGTATATAATAATATAAAATAAATACATATGTATTTATATTAATAATTTTTATAATTTTCTCTAGTTTTTGGTTTAATAAAATATTAATAATAACGTATTAATTTTTCTGCATAAAAAACAGTGTGTGACAGTACGTGTGTTCTTATTTAAAAAATTTATAACATACATTACGTTCCTATTTCGACCGAGAATGAGACTTAGCAAACAAACGGCTGGATGTGACGGTAAGACAACTCCGAGTTCTCTCGCACGCAGTAGTCGAGGACACGGCATATGTAGGCCCGTCTGACGTATGCGGCCACTACTCGTGCGAAGTGGTGAGGCTGCCAGAGCCCCGAGCGGAGAAGTCACTGGCAGACCATCTCAACGGCGAATATATGACTCAGATCTGTAATTTTTATACGCTTCCTTATCTCCGTTCTTATCCGCCCTATCTATCTATCTGTCTCTCTCTCTTTCGTCCATTTCTCTATTCCTCTCTTTATGCCAACGCCACAACGCCACTGTATCCTTTCGCGTTTCACTCCCCTAATTTCCTCCCCTCTGTTTTCCGGGAAATCTTTTTCCACTCGGACTCGACCTTAATGGCTCATCGCCAAGCTGTGATGAGAGTCATTAATCATCGAATTAGAGAATTTTTACGGGTGTCTATTCGCGTCGCGCAAGAAATCTCGCGCGATCGATCGATCGTGCGATGAGCACGGAGACAGACAAGAGAGAAAACTAAAACTTCCGAAACGAAATTTCAACGATATTTCGGTAATTAATAGCACGCGGTTATTGAACCGCATAATTGAATTGCTTTCCGCCGTCTTTGGCTGCATTGAATATTCATTGTCTTCTGTGTGCATGCATAGAATTTCAAACTAAGTCGGAACGCGGAAGGTATCATCGCATGTTGGCGCATCGCGAGCTTGAGCGATTATGCTTGCATTTTCTTGCATGGAAAATAAAATGGCTGCCGTGTCACGTGGTTGTGGCTCCGGGAATCTTCCCTCTGTCGCGTGACTCGAACGATCTCAGATCGGATTTACCGATACCCGTTTATGCACCAACTCTTGACCGACCGACAGAACCACAAAGTACACAAGAAGGGATCTAAAGAGATTCCAGAGGAACCATCGTGGGCGGTCGTTTGCTTTAACGGGTGTTCGTGAAAGCGCTATTCACGTTAACTCGAAACACATTCCGGATCCGCTAAGTTGCAATAAACGTTTCTCGATAAGTTATTGCATTTAATTCTTAAATTTCATTTAAAAAATTCATTGTTTTATTCGAAATTAGAAGCCACAGAAGAAGGAAGCGTGTGTGGAGTTTATAGTAATGAGGCGTTATTATATATTTTTTACACTTAGATTATACGAGAGGCATGACGTACAATATCTTAGTTTCGATAACAAAGAGACAGAGATAGATAGATAGATAGAGAGAAAGCACGTTCATTGCGGTTCAGTAGCTTATTCGTGACAAGACAGTCCTGTCGCATAATGTTCTGGCGAAGGGGCAAGACCACCGAGAGAATATGTCCTCTCGATAAACGTTCGGGAGTGCGCGTGTGTAAAGTGTACACGCGTAAGTCCTTTGATGTGTATAGAAGCGCTTTAAGGATAGATGCGCCCAGCACCTGCACGCGGAACCGTATATATCTGGGATGAGAATCTTAATATCCGCTTACAGAACGTTCTAATTGGTTTATTTTAGAGCTGCCAAGGGAATTTGAATTATGGCGTTTTAATGCCGCCCGTGCAGCGACCATCTTCGCAGTCCCCTTTCCCTTCCTCTCCTTCCCCGGTCCGTTCTCACTTCCTTCACTTCTTCATTCTGGATCCCGCTTTGTCTCCGCGCGTCATCTTCCCTCGTCTGTCGTACGCGAGTCAATTTCGGTCGATAGACACACACGGCAACTGCAACGTTTATACCGAGCTGCCGTGCATACCCTTAATATCCGCCTCAACCTGTAATTAAACCCCCGCTTCCCATTAGGCTCGGTTCCATGGATGTGCTCCCCGCTCGGAAACCACCCTCTCGGGGTTCTTTTTTTTTTTCGCCAACCCTCGGCGGATACTCGGCGGTATCCTTCCTGCGATCAGTAAAATTATCTCCCCGACTGACGCTTGTCGGATCGGACTTTTAACGGTTTCGCTCTTTGTCGTTGAAAATATCAGTCTTTAAAAATTGTAATAATAAAAGATATAATCGTGAGAACTCGTTAAATTCAGAATTAATAGGATTATTAACGTAGATAATAAAAATAAAGAATTATGTCTCTGACACAAAATACATTTCTGCGCGTTATTTCAAATTGTGAAACAAAATAAAAATAAAGAAAATATATAAAGATATGTCTATAATAAAAACAGAGTGAATTTGTTTCAAAAGAGAACGAAAACTGACGAAATCGAAGACGAAATAAAGTAGAACTTTATGACCGTGCTTAACACATAATAAAAATTACGATAAAAAAAAAAAAAAAAAAAAAAAAAAAAAAAACAGTCTTTTATGTCTTCCTCGAGAGATGCGTTCATTCTCAGCTCCGATAAGTACGTACTTACGGCAGGACCGCTGACATATTTTAATTTAGCGCGAACGAATACATATATGTGGACATGTATATATACATATATATATATATATATACGGCAGCTCGGAGAGCTGAGTAAAAGCTCTCTTCGCGCTCTTCTTCACAGAAAGATATTACGATGTTAGTGCGCGAGTAGGATCATCTTCTCTATACGCGGTCGCAACGCGCGCGCGGTCTCTTCGTCGCCATGATATATCATAAGTTCCATTATCCGGCACCGCGTTACATTATCGCGGCACGTTTCAGCTATAAAGGCATCTGTCAGGTGAAATAGCCACGGTCCTTCTCGTCTCCTCTTGTGTACTACGACAGGATAAATTGAATTTAACCGCTCGCAAGGAGAGGAAGACGTGTTGAGACTTTTGAGGGCGAGTTCTTTTGCCCGGCGGAAAACTCGATCTCTGATATAATCAGGCCTTTTCCCGGCGAAGGATCAGATCTTGATTGATTATACAGTCCGGATGTCGGCAATGTAATTAAAATATAAAAGAGAGAGAGAGAGAGAAAGATATATGTATCACAATTCTAAAGATAATATTTCTCAGCTCTGCAGCGTCTTTAACCGCAGTCTTGTGCAATTATATGAGATAAAATTTATAGAGTGAGATTATATTGAAGAATTTAAATAATCTTTTACAAAACCTAGTTTTTAGATGTGTAATTAGTATATCGATGAGACGGTGGTACAAAATATTGGAAATAAAATTCGACGCGAGATACGAATTTTCCACGTATATTTGAGAACACTCGTCATAATAACGTCTGCGTGGATATTAAACGTATATTCAGGATGTTTGCTGCACTCACGAGAAGACTACGAGAGAGAGTACCGTGACTTGGTATTAGAGGTATCTTTCAATATGGGACCATGATCTCCGAGCTTCCTCCTCCGACTGCGCTCACCCCATGCCTTCCGGCCGTAAGTTCCACGTCACTCTCCTCCCAACCCTTCTCTCTCTCTCTCTCTCTCTCTCTCTCTCTTTCTCTACTATGTTATTCGACCTGGTATTATGAATTTAGAAATATCATAATATTGGGCGACGTGTTTTCGCGATATTGAATTTCAAGCGCGGCCTCCATAGCGTCCAGTGCGAAGCCGCCGGAATACTTAACATTCTTGCTGCTCTGTATACGCGGCGCGATTTCTCGGGCAACATCGTGTCGCGGTAAATGCCGGAAATTACATGGCTGGTTTCACCAGTGTCCTCTGTGATGGAATTTATTCTATGGCATCGAGAGAGTCATCAGGTGCAACTATTTAAGAGTTCGGCATTGAGATAGGGAGAGAGAGAGAGAGAGATAGAGCCGAAATTTCTAAAATACTTCGCGAAACGTGTATACGAAAATAAATTTAACAGTTTCTTTCGAGAACAAAGAAATTATCCGCAGAAGGAGAAAACTGGAAACTTCTTACATTATTCGCACAGTCTCATAGAGAAGTTAACCAATTTTGCACGCCACGTAGTAAATTATATTTAAATGTAATTTTCTCTCCCTTCCCCTCTCTCCTCTCCCTCTCTCTTTGTGAGGACGTAGAATATTCAACCGGTCATTACTTGCGGTCACCGCTGTTGATGAAAAAAAAAAAAAAAAAAAAAAAAAAAAGGACATTTTCTTCGGAGAAGAAAGTCACATGGCAAAAAAATGTGTCGTCTGGGTCGTCGATGTCGTCTCTTGCACGTCTCTATACTAAAATCTACGCGAAAGCTACTCTATGTAATCGCTGCCAAGCTGCCGATCTCTATCTTTCTCCCAGTCGACAACCCGGGTTCCCGCGATCGACGTTCCAATCCTTGAAAAGCAGCTCTCTCTCTTTGAGGCTCGAGGAAAAAGTTGAAAGGCTCTCTCGCCCCCGCCTTCTGCCACTCGAGAGAGCTTCGCAACCACCCACCGCGCGACCGCGCGCGTTCTCTTTGCGAAGAGGCGCGCCCGCCGCGCCGTCGCTCCGCTCCGCGCGACTCGATCTTTCCCTTTTCACAAAATCGTCCAGATTAACTTTATATAACTTCGCCCGGGAGCCGCGCGTGTAAATCAAAGGAACGCAATTAATCGGATCTTGATTGCAATACTTCGCGGACTTTCAATATCTAATTCAGAGCCGGACTCGTCTTGCTCGTCTCGCCCGTCGCTGCGGCGACTTTCTTTCATTTTCCGTCCAGTCGACGCCGACGAATCGTCTGCGTTAGACGACTCGTTGGTGACGAGATGTAACGACCTTTTGATTTCTGTTCACGATCGACGCAGGAAATTTTACGAAACGTTCATCAAACGACACAAATTTTTATCGTTCTTTTTATCTTTTTATAAATTGCGAACACAAAAGTAATTAATCGAGTGCTAAATTATCGACAATTTAACAATGTATCGAGGATCCAAACTTTTGGAATTGGATAGTCACTTGACGGTTCTCTATCAGACGTCGACCCCCAGTGTCAATTTGCGTGTCGAGATTTCGTTGGCCTGGGAGCGTCTTCGTCGTTTCACTCCGGCCAAAGTTCGGCGCGGAACTGCGAAACCAAACTTCCTTTTCCGCGACGGAAGTTCGACTAGCTGGTCGAGCCGGCCGTTGGGTGACAATGAGCCTAAGGTAACCACACCAACGGGGATGGTGTCCCCGCTATTGTTGTCGCTGCTTGCCGGTGGAGTTAGACGGTGCCTGGCCTCGGTTTCCGCGATTCACAGAAGTACCTAACCGGGTTCTGCCTTTGAAGACGTCCTCTCTCTCTCTCTTTCACTCTCATGCGCTCTGACTACGTAATGAGTCTTTCTACTTACATAACACCTACGTATACGTACGTGTTCCAACACTTCGTTGCTCCGGCTTTGTGCGTCTCATTGCGCGCTCGTTTCTTGATTCGACAAATTCGTATCGAAGTTGTCCTTTGTAAGTTTTCACGCTCTCGGGAAAGATGTTTAATTCGAGAAACAAATTGTGCGGTTGAAACACTCGATATTAAAATTCATCTGACAAAAATCTGTTCTTTAAAATCATACAAGAACATATGTAAATCCTTGTAATTAAGAATTTTATCATCGAAACGATATTATTATTGAAATGAATCTTTTTCTTGAGTTGCTTGTTAGAAAAAGCTTAGCTCGATAAACAACACGTACGAAAATGTTATGGTTAAATATTGTAAGCAATTTGCTTTTCACACGCTGTATTATTACATATACGTTGTATTATATTAATATAATTAAGAAAAGAGTAAGCACAAAATGCGCGGTAGCAGGTGCGTTTTCCCCAACGTGCCATCTTACCTCGACATTGCAGAAACGTGGATTCTCATTAAATGAGATTTGGGGTTTAATTGTGCTAAAGAAAGAGAAAACGTTGAGAGCTGAAAACAACCGAGACAATCTAATATTCTCAGAATATATCGAAAAAGTTGAGAAGCTACTTAAAACTTGAAATAAAAAAATATAGGCCCGACTTGCAGTTCGTTCTTCTCGAACCGATCAACTCGATTGAAGGGAACAGGCCCGGAAAAAATTCTAAGGAACGGATTCGAACTCGAGGTATGCTCGCAACCCTTGCATTTAGGCTGTGAGACCCAGTGGGCCGGTCCATATGTATGTTTCGCAAATCATGAATATATATATATATATATATATATATAAAATATATCTCGTCTCACCTGAGGGCTAGAGAGTTCCATGTCCACGGAAATCATATGGACTAGCCCTCAGGTAACCAAAATATATATATATATATATATGTACATATATTATTGCCACTAATTAATTAACAAATCTTGAATATCTGTTTTACTGAAACACGCAACATAGATATCCTAATATATTATTATAATTGCTCAATAATGATATAGCAAACTTTCTTTGTTAATATATTCGCATGTTAATGCATTCACATTGAAACGCAACGATCTGCACTAGTCAGTTTTACGGAATTACAATGCGGAAGCGTGTATGGTAATCATTACAATCAAATTATGATTTGTTACGTTTCGTCATTACGTCAATTCAAATGTCTCTGTGATTTTCATATAATAATCAATACGTTGCATGTTATAAAAATACACAATACAATCAGTTGCATATAGTTTCTTCCTGATTGACGTATAAAATATAAACTAAAAAATATATATATGTATAAAATATTATAGTGTATCGCATAAATTAGAAAAGGTCATTTAAAAATAGAAATCCGGTTTGACAAATTCATGAAATCAATATAATTGTATTACAGTTCGTTAAGACATGACTGATGTCCCAATCCAATCGGCGGAGATTACAATTTGTATCTCTTTCGGACAAAAAAAAAACGCATCCACTTCTTTTATGAAAAACTCAAATCGTATAAACGCGCGCGCGACGACAGACGGAAAGAAAAAACGACGTGGAACGTCGTTCTTTCCATCTTCGAGCGGAGTCAAGTCTATCCATCTTTTTTTTTTTTCCAGGCTTTTCCCATGCAGCAGCAGCAGCGCGGGCCGATAGAAAGCAAGAAAAAGGAGAAGAGGAGGAAAAAATCGGATTGTCCGGTTTGTTGGACCGGCAGCGCTGACTCCGCAGGCTCAGCCGGTAATACATCAGAGGCTTACCAACCCCTCAAACGTAAAATACCCATCTAACTCACCCTCTTCGCGGCCTCGTCTCACCGCCCTCATCCTCCTCTGCACACTGCCTGAAATTCTTTCGGTATGTATATACTGTACTCCATATATACGACCGTGCATTCGCACACGCGAACGTTGCGCGGGGTTATGAGATTTCCGGACGCAGTGGAAAAAGTCGTGCACGTAGCAAACGCGCATTAGCGCGCGTTTCGACGCCGCGTGTTTACGCGCCGAAAATGATAAGAAGTCGAGTTGTCAAGTTTTGTCGTGTATTATTCTTCATTACACGCTTGCAGATGAAGCCTTGTTATCTTCAGTGTAAATTGAGAGAAACACATCGTTGTTTGTTTCCCCTTTTTATCGAGTAGATATGCAGAGTGTTACACACAAAAAAACGTTTGCAAAATATTATAGAAAATATTGTTAACTTTCTGAGAGAGAGAGAGAGAGAGAGAGAGAGAGAGAGAGAGATAATTTCGCGTCGGTGTAAAAGGTTTGTTTTATTTCACGGGGCTGCAAAAATTAAAGCGGATTTGACGATAAATTTTTTTAGGGGATATAATATTGCAATTTTAATTTTTCCTAGTTATAGAATTCGCACACTTGTGAGCGTGCAATATGTTTACTAATTTGACGTTTAGAAAAGGAACCAATTAAGTATTTAAGCAAGATTTTGTAGAAAAAAAGCACGGTGCAATTTTCAGAGTGGGGCTTAGCGAAATGTTTCGCTCGTCAAGCGCTTAAGCCATCAAAGCGAAGTTGGGATCCTGAAGCGGTTTTCGGGGGAGCGATGGATAGAGGAGATTTACGCAAAACGGCCTGATGTATTTCCATTCGATGGCATCTCGGTCTTATGGAACAAAAACTGTGGTCATCATTTCTCGACCGGGAAAACGTTCACGAAATCTAACTCACTGTAGTACTCATTGTAGGTTTTTGCACAATTGTTTCACAAAAATAAATTTGAAAAAAAAAACTAATAATTTTCAAATTTAATAATTTTTATTTTCTCTCTACAAATGTGCGATCTCTTGATATTTATATTTAAGTAAGAGAGGCAACGCGCGCAACATACTGTTAATAGTAAAATAAAAATGTTTTACAAATTTTATATATTAAATCGATACTTTTTTCTCATTATTTGATTTGCCAAATCTGTGATTGGTTTTATGTTTTTGTGCACAAATGTATATTTCGGCGACTTTTACAGCTCTCGGGAAAACAGATTTGTCACGCAGTTCGCCCAACTATTTGTCTGGCTGTAACCAACGCAGCCGACGTAAATGTCAAGCATTACGATAAAATACTACGTTTAAAATAAAGCCCGAGAGTTAACGTCATCGTACACTATCTCCAATATGGACGTTTAATTGTTTTGCGATAGACAGCAGATTGTTTTTCAGATGTTTGCCGAACAATATGTGACAGATATATTTCACATTGCTGTGTGCGGGGTTATATGTCGTAAATAGATTATGTATTGTTTGCAGATTCCCCCGTTTCCATTTTCACACTGACTTTATATCTTCTTGTATACGTATTAAGTTTTATCTCCTAAATTACAAATCAAGTCTTTAATTAATTAATTGGACAGAATTTTATTTTATATCTTCTATATTCGGAGTTTTATAAAGGTTTTCGCTCTGCCAAGCTTTTTAAAAATAATATAATTACTTGCAACATAATTATTTTAGCTTGTTTATGCGTTAGATATATTTCTATCTAGAACATAATAAAGCATTATTCTTTGCTAAGTTTTTCTCTCTCGTTTTTTTCTTTCTTATTTTTCTTTAGCTTCGGCTATTTATATTTCCATAGAAGCGGTTCGTTTGCTTGCCCACGGAGAAACGCGAAAGAAATATTAATAGAAAAATATTTCGCGCGAGGACGTTTTCTCTAACTAAGAGTACAAACCAAATGCAAGTGAAGCTTTTTGAAAAGCGAACATCGCGAAGATGTTCGCGTAGTGCCGCGAGACATGTGTCCGTTCGCACATGCACGAAATGCGAGTTCAGAGATTCATCCCGTTTTTCACTTCTCGTGTTCTTTTCACAGAATTAAGAGTTCGATAAAGAACGATTTGACATGACGTCTCGTCGCACTGAAACTCGTTTCGACGATTCATCCCGCGAGAAACGCATGACGCGCAAAGAAACGTGCATCGGAACATCCGAAAGGTGATTGTCCCAAAAGGAACGCGCATTGTCGTTTGCGAAGAGTCTGAAAGAGACCGCGCGCATCTCCTTTATCGCCATCCGTCGTATATTTCTCAAATCGCACGTCTGAAAAAAAAAATAGAGGAGACGGCGAGAATCAGGGTTTAAATTAAAAGCTCACTCGCGACGACGTTGGTCCCACTTGTCGTTCTAATCTCTTTGGTGACAGAAAACGTAAAAAAAAAAAAACACGTAAAAACTACAAAAGTGAATTCACGCGCGAGCGATAGAGAGATGGACAATTTGCTCTCGGACGTCTGATATCAAATATACAGTAGAACTCCAGTAATTTCGAGCACGTGAGACTGATTCTTTCTGGAAATTATTTTTTTCCCTTCCATTTTCTTCCCCCACTATTCATGATTCTCCGATATTTTTGAGTGACTATGTGATCTCCTCAAGGAGAAGTCAAAATTACTAGAGTTTTGCTGTATCCTTCGTGTAAAAAGAAACAATTTCTTTTTAACGCAAAAGCGTAGCGCCGGGCGCCAAAGTAAATCAAGATAAGAAGTTTAGAGATAAATCCCGGACGATAGGAATCATACTGGGTATTCTTGGCGTAAATAGTAATCAGATTAAAAGTTTCTCTCATCTGCTGCAGCGTGATTCTCGATAGCGAGTAAATCACGCGCCGGCAATTTGTCTTAATATACATATTACTGCGGAAAATAACACGTTTATCGCGCGCGAACAAGCTTTAGACGCACTTGACAGCAAGAAAGAAAAATAAAGAATATTATAAACTAGGCAATCGCAAGTCGCACCATTTCAAATATATATTTTATCGACAAGTAAATTCAAAAACGCTCGTTCTGCGAATAACAATAACAGTAAGAGAAGATCAAAGTCGAACACAAACAAGTTGTTAAAAATAATTTTTTACATTTTACAGTTACAGTATGAGATGCGAAACGTTTCGTCAAAATGCGTTATCGTAACACATCCTTTTGTTCTAATCTTAAGATCTATATTTGGGGAAAATACCACTCGTTTACTAAAGATTTGGTTAAATTACAATTAAGAGGAAGGCTCATGTAAGAACTCGAAACGTTTCGCATCTCATATTGTAACTGTAAAATGTAGAAAGTTATTTTCAACAACTTGTGTTTTTGCTCGACTTCTTTTACCGTTACTTTTATATATTTTATTAATAATTTTTAGAAATTTTCTAGGTATTTGTTAGATACAATTTGTGTGTAAATTTTGTTAAATAATAACGCGCGTTTCTTCACTTATTTTCATTTCTGGTATAAAATTTTCGCGAAATATATTAGCGACATTTTTTCGCGTTAAAATTTTCATGAACACTCGCGCGGATGTTCTCTCAAGAGCGAGAATATTCGCGAAGAAAGAAATTCCCGTCTGCGAAGTTTTTGTAGAAACGGCACGGTCTCGTTCGAGACCGCGGAGTGTGTGTAAAGAAAGTACGTTGAAATCACTCGATATCCATAAAATATATCGTAAGCTAAACGCGTCATCGGCCAATCTTCCTCGACACGGAGTTCCGACGAAATTTCGCGGAAAGGTTTGAAAGTGGAGGGAAATCGACGGCACTCATGAGATAAATCCGTGGAGCAACCCGTTGTCGTCTTCGTCGTCGTCTTTCCGTTCTCGAACGTCTTTTGTCTCCGACGGCATTGATTGAAGTTTGTCTTCCGTCAGAGGAGATCGTCGCGCGCCACTTCCGTCGTCGTCGGGGAGGCCGTTATTCTATTACGCGCGTCGCGTGTCAAGCGTCAAATAAAGGGTAAATAAAAAAAGAGGGCGGGTGAAGAGGGTGTCGAAGACCCGTCGAAAGGGAGTCGGGAAGAGAGATGAAGGGTGCGGATACGAGACGCCGACGACGACGGCGACGAACATCGGCACGTGCCGATCTTTATAGAGAGATGCGCGTCTCTCGAGAGGAGAGAGAGAGAGAGAGAGAGACGCGTCGACTTCGCATCGACACTATCGACAATTTTGATGCTCCTGTGTTTCGAATAAAGCGGCAAGGTACAGCGCCGCGTGGCAAATTCGAGGACGGATTAATTGAAGTTTGCGTTGTCCGGGGAAGGGCTCTCGCGTTACACGTCGGCAAAATCGAAACAAAACACAAATCGAATAATGACGAGCAAACAGTGCGCCGCAACACAAGGGAGAGAGAGAGAAAACGCGCGTTTGCGAAAAGCGTCGAGAAACGCGTTTCGAAAATGGTCGGCGAGAACGACGGTGCGCGACGCGTTGCTCGTATTGACGGCGACACTTTTCGGTCTCCCAAAACGCTTTTTAAATAAATATTTGCGCTGTTGTAATTACGAACGAAGCACCGCGCGATGTTACGTATTAGGGAAAAGCTCACGCATCGTTCCGCACGTCGCATGCGATGCGACAGCCGATTAGCGAGCGATGTGTACACCGACAGGGCAGGCCGGCGCGCTCTCTCCGCGCTTCGAACTGGTCATTAAATCAAAAGCCATTAAACTAATCAACATTACAGCACTTTAGCTACATTTTGCGCGCGCGCGGGTTCGCTCTCGGCGTACATACATACATACATATATCGTTTGCCGGAAATTTTCGAGCATCCGAATTTTCGTCATTGTCGTTCGTATGTTAACATCCCCATTGGAAACTCGTCGCGATCCGAAATTGTTCTACAAATCACGACATAAATAATTACATTATAAACGCTATTAAATGCGAGTAAGTGAATTTTCAGGGGAGGTAATTTTAACGCTCATCGTGTAATGTTTCGAATAAATGAGTCGAGTTGAAATTGGAAGCTTATTCTAAATAAACCACCCCCGTGCGCGCTATCACCGAGCTGCGGCGTAAAGATAGCGGTCGACGAGCGGTCTCTCCCTCTCTTTCTCTCACGCTCTCGATTTTCTAAAAGTTCGCACTTACATCGTGAAAGCATTTCGCCCTTATCGATCCCATTTTTATCCTTCCGCTGAACACCTTCGATTCGCATCAGCCGCGACGCTTGTAGTATTTATCAGAAATTGTTGCGACGGCGAACATTGTCACGGGGTAGGTTGGCTGCGCAATCCCTCGGGCAAATCCAAGCTCGATAACTTTCGTCGGAACATTTGGTACCGCTAAGAGCGTCGATGATGCGTTAGAAGAAGCGTTTTCCGAACTGTAGCTGTTTTATCGAGAATATTACACCGCGGGAACGCGGGTGGGGAAGAAGCGCGAAGTTTAATAAAATTGAAATATAATAACAGACGGTACAAATAAAACAAACAGAGAGACGGCATAAAATTTGTATAATTCGCAAGGAGTGGTTTTAATTAACGCTTTTAATTATTTAAACGCGATAGGTGTACTGGCAAGTCGTTAATTATTATACAAATATGTGATGAATATGATATTCCATCGAAAAACTTTGCGTGTGTGTGTATATATTTTCAATATGCAAGAATATATTATTATTATTTTAGCGAATCAATTGTAGCTGTTGATTTGCGCAGCTTGTAATTGAAGAAACAGAGAAAGACAGAAAAATGTGCAACATTCTATCTAATAATATTATATTGTTTCTCTCCATTCTTCTGCTTGTCTTCTGTTTGTCTTCCGCAGATCTTTCGGTATCAGAAGATTCTTATTTAATAACATCGGCATTTCTCGCATGTCATTCGTTGACTAATTACAGTGGATCTTCACGCGGACATTACTTCGTAAAATAAATTCAGATGAAGAACGCGCACCTTCGCGCGAGCTTCTCCCACATCTTTCAACGTGGTGTCTCGAAACCTGAACGCGCGCGCGATAAATAAAATTCCGTTCTTTCAAAACAGCCTTTCGCTCGTCACTTCCATCTTCGCGAAATCATCCCTTCGTCTTATACATATCTATTGGCGGCGGAAAGATTTCAAAGCATTGATAAAGAAGACTCTATTCACGCCGCTCGAAAGGAGGGAAAAGAGAACGTCGCGCAAAAGAGAGGAGGAAAAGGAGGAGAAGGAGGAAAAGGTGGTTAGAAGAGACGGGCAAGTTAGAAAGGCGATCTACCAAGGCAGATCGTCGGGGATAGTGTGAGGGGGCGGTACGCCCACGCAGAGGGTACAAAGAGCCGCGAGGGTACCTGGGGGTAGATTCTAATGATGGCGCGCGCGATGCCCTACGGCAAATATCTTCGCCGATAGCTGCGCGAAGGAAGGTACAATCTTTCGTACGTTCTCTCTCTCTCTCTCTCTCGAGCACTTCTCTCCTCGAGACTTTTCTTTCACGCTTCTTAGTTCTCTCTCTTTCGCTCGCAAAAGCCGATAACGGAGAGAAACGCTGGCGGACGAAGTAATATGGCATTCACGGCCATTATTATTTTTGCAAGTTATCTCGACTCGGCCTCTTTCTATCTCACGCTTTGCCGCGATGCATGCGCGTCTTTCTTTTCCCCTCCTCCCCCCTTGTCTATCCGCGTCTCTCTCTCTCTTTGCTATTTTTGTTCAGATGATTTCCTTTCATGTCGTCTCCAGCTAGTACTTCTTTAAACGCCTTTTTCTGCAGCTCTGAACAGTTCGGATTCTTGACGTAAATTCGTTAAAAAATATCTGTGCGCGGAAAAACGCAATTTCTCGCAGATTCGGGCCGATGGCTTGATTTCCACCGTGGGATTATTCGCCGCAAAACAATGTTCAAATACATTTGATCGGAATAACTTCTCTCTTAAATTTTCTTTTCGTATCATTATTAAATGGTATGGCAGATACTTTCTCTTTGTATCTTCTCTAAAAGTTGCGCGCGTGTGTTCGAACGTACAGATTTTCCGAGAGAAAATCCGAAGATCGTATCTCGCGGGAGAGGACAGTGAATTTTGTCGCAAGAAATACAGAGAGAATATGAAGGGGCTGCCGCGATTCACATCGAAATCTGCACTCTCTCTCTCTCTCTCTCTCTCTCGGCGCCGACAAGCACAGGGCGGCACGCATGTGCGCTGTATTGAGTTACTGCATTTTATGAACCGTAGCATAGCGAACGGTAATTGGGCCGGACGTTACAGTGTTTGACGCTGGTTACTGTCATGTTTCGCCGCAACGCGAACGGACGGCCGGGGAGCATCCCCCATTAAATACCACCGTGAATGCACCGCGCACGCGAGACTTTTCCGCTCGGTGTCAAATAGAAAGTGACGGAATAATGAAAATGACGAACACGAGTTTTTTCGACTAATTATTCGCCACGTCGTTTCCGCATCCCTTCCCGCACATTTTCATTACCGCTCTCCGCCGTCTTGTCGTTCACCTCTTTCTCCTCCGCCTTTCCCGCCGGCTTGTTTGTCGGTTTTGTATTCCGCGCCGATCCATCCATCCATCCGTTCGTTCGTTCATTCGTTCGTTCGTTCGTTCGCGAGAAAAGATCGAGCGCACGCTATTTTTGCTCGTTATTTTTGTTCATGTGCTAGACACCGATAGCGTCCGTACCGGTCGCCGTGTTTGCGTTAATTGAGCTCTTTTGACGTGCTCGCCCAAATAAATTGGCCGTGCGTTCGCGCGCTACGTACATACGCGCGCGCGCATTGAGATTCGACGAAACAATCATATATTCGAGACCCAACCGCTCCCAACTGCGGAACATTCGTCGTGCGGAAACGATCCATTGGCTCGCAGCGCGTATTTATCACAATCTAAACACCATTTTCCACTCCCGAAAAAAAACCTCGCGCAAAATCTTCGTGATTGCGAAAAAAAAAACGACGCACGTGCGTTTCGAAAATTGCGAAAAATAAGAATTTTGCGCCGCAAATAATGTTTTACACACCTAAAACAATATATGGCAAAAGTTAACAGGCAACTCGAATTTTATCGTTCGTCCGGCCTGTTGTTGAGAGAGCGAGAGAGAGATTAGCTCTTAAAAAATTAAGAAGATGGGAGAAGCGTTTTTCGTCTCGCGTTATATCTCGCCACGTACGGCGGGCGATGGTCGAAGGGAGTCAGTCACGTGGCCGTACGTGCGCAAGGGAGACCGGTCGAGGGGCCCTACTTGCCGAGGGTCTGGAAGGAGTAAGTATTCCTGGGTGTTTAGTATTCCGACGCCATTTGATTCCTTGGCTTCGGTACGTGGGCCGCATTGTTTTCGAGTCTGACATCTCACTAAGGCGAGCAAGGAGGGAGGGTTGGAGAGTTTCGTGGGAATTCGCATAAGGAATATTATCGTAGCGCGCATCCACGCCGGTTCTCTTTCTTTCTCCTCCTCCTCCTCCTCCTGTTTCGTCCCACCGTAGTCTCTCGTACATCATCGAGACTTTTTCTTCCGCCGGTTCCTCGGTTGTTGTTTCCCTTCCTCCCGCGGTTGCTTTATATTTCCCTCCATCGAGATACGCTTATTTTAATCGCTCTCCAATTTTTGCGTGCATCGAAGTTGGCTTGATGCATAAGTAACGGCGGGCTTTCGTGCGCCGTGGGTTTTAAACAGCTCACGTGAGCTCGGCGTTATGCGAAAGATTTCCATGCACACACGATAGAATCTTTATGCGCGCGTTAAACAGTTTTTATATTATTTTTTTGTTTTTAATTAGGTTCCTTTTGCGCGCAATGTTTTCATTTGAGACATAATTCACGTGACGCTCACACCGTGCAATTAAAATTGCATCGGGCGCGATAAAGTCCTTCCGCAGCCTCGTTATAAAAAGGCCGGAATGTTAATTTAGCCCGCGTGTGTATGACTCTCTTTATTAAGGGTGGTATTTCATTACTTATCGCCATATCGATCCGACATCGAGTCGAAACAGACAACCGCGCGATTACGGGGGAGACTGACGCTCCGGAGGGGCTCAAGTAGCGATCAGCTTTCGCAATGGAGAAATCCTTTGTGATTTATCGAGGAGGATACGCCTGTCGAGAGCGCGCCAGAATGAAACTTGGCAACCGCTCTCTCCCTCTCTCTCTTTCTCTCGCGCGAAATGCATGGGATTCGCGCTAGTTTCCCATAAGTGCGCGAACATTGACACACTCAGCGAGAGTGGATAGACGAGATTATCGCTCGAGTTGTACTACTTAAACTGCAGTTTGCTCGCAAAGTAGATGGTATACAGCGTTTCCAAATTTTCCCTCTTTTATATAACCGTGTACACACACACACACATAGTTTCCCCTCGGAGAATTTCAAGTTTGGTCGGTTCGGTTTCTCCCTTGCATAAAAAATTTCACGGAATTCCACTTGAGAATAACCGACGACGAGCAAATCTGACGCCGAGTAAATCCGACGCCGAGATTAAACAACGCATTTCGACATTATCGTTTCGCTCGTGTGACGTACGTACACGTGAAGCTACGACGCTGATTGCACAGACCGTGTCTGTCAGTCAAAATGCATCGAGAGAGAATCGCATCTAAGCGCGAATATAATATCGAGAGCGACGGAATTACATCAAGATGGGGGGAACTGTCACATTTCTACATCTATTGGAGTACAAATTGCTATATGTGTGCAGGATCTGATTTATACTCCCTCCGCTTTTCCTTAGGGCGCCGTAGCGCGACGTAGTACTTTACATCGTCAGTATTCATTATATTAATTCCGGGAATATATATAAGGACCGCTTTGCCGAGACATTAGTGCAAACCGAGCATGAGAACTGTGGACACTAAATCTTACCACGTACCTACGTGCCATCTTTTCGCAGTCTCTCTCTTTCTCTCTGTTCTCTTCCCTTGTCGCTCCTTACGTATAAACCGCAATTCCTCGAGTTGTAACTGCGACACGCACACACACGAACGTTTTATGCATATATCTATCGATACGGAACAACGACACACACACACACATTCGTAGGCTTCTGGCCGCGACTGGTTTTGCTCGTAAACTTGTCGCTCGATGATCTTGCGATCTCTCGTTTCCCGGGTCTCTCCTTGCCGATTAAGCGCGAGATTACCCCTCACGAACGATCCAATCCCCGAGGGTCGATATCTGATCTTTTAATCTTCGATACGCGCTGTTTTCTCCGGCTCAACCATTTTGTCCTCTGTAACGAACGGGTCGGGATTATATTTTCCGCCGACGCTACAATCGCAAACGATTTATATTGTATTGCGCCCGCCTCTATAATTCCATCGTTATCGCCGAGCATCGCCGCGAAATAAGATCGGATCGCGCAAGACGCAAAAACTGGTAAACATGTTTTTCTACGGAACTATTTCTCACTATCGGAGGAATGTCGTCGTCGCGGAGGAGTGTCGTCGCGAGAAACGGAAATCGCGAGCAGGTGTATTTTTTTCTTTTTCTTTTTTTCTTTTGCGCTTGGAAAAGAATCTCGAAAACACGCTCCCTTGACGCAAACACGCTTAGCGCGATAGATCTTCGAATATTTTTCGAAACTCGCGGCGCTATGAAAAGAAATGTTCGCGCGAAACTCGCCACTTTTCCGACGATCAAACGTAAAATAACGATAGGATGGATATAAATAACGTGACCGAGGAAGGAGAGACGGAGAAAAGGAGATGATCCACTTGTAAAGTTTATATTGCGCTTCTCCGACGGCGCCGTGGTAGCGAAATCTCGCCGCGATTCGTGACTAACTTGCCGCCGCCGCCTCCGCATATTCGAGTCCTTCCTTCGCCGCGCGCGAAACTTCGTGCCCGAGGAAAACTCGCTTGTTGTCCGCAGATTTTCCAAAACTGTTTTCGACACCGGCAAACGATCGCGGCAGCACGCGAAGCGCGGAAGTAATATTTGACATCGTCTACCGGAAAGTCGCGCATGAACTGGGAATCGCGACAACGGGTCCACGAGCGAACGGACGGTCACGTACACGGAATATTTCCTTTCGTGGCGTGGAAATTCGGGTAAACAGATTCTTCTATCAGAAAACTCGAACGATCGATAAGCGCGCGAGCGGTCGCGCCTTCCAACTCCTACGCGCGTTCGTTCCCCAAAACTCATCCCCGTCTCTGACGTTCAAGAATAAAGCGGAGAACAAACTCCGTCTGGGAGGAAATGATAAATATAAATCGTGAGCTTACTATATTTATCGATAATGAGAAAGAGATAAAAATAGGGGGAAAAAAATATCCTGAGATATTGATTTAACGATGAAGCAATAAATTATTGGAATTTTAATATTGAATAACGTGGACGTCTTATAAAAACAATATGTGTGTGTAGGTGCGACAGCTTATTCAAGTTTTTATATTATCAATAAAAATTGGAGCATATGTATATGCACGAGTACCGAAGTAAATAATGAAAATAAGAAATTAAATTTTAATTACGAATTGTTGTAAATACACAAAAAACGATTATATATTGATCGCGTAATAATAAGAAATTCTAATGTTATGACAGAAAAATAGTAGAATGAAGATGAATTGTGTATAAACAAAGCTGTAGGTACTCTAGTTTCGTCCCCAGAGTCGTTCCCTCGCACGCAAAGTTAATAAGTTACTAAATATTTTCCCATCTATTTACTCTTGTCCCTCCTTCGTGACAAAGCAAGTGCGATCGATCGTGTAGCCCGTGACTTCGAGATTTTGTTTTTTTTTTTTACCCGGAACGACAGAGGATCGCGCTGGATGATGTTTGGACAGCGGAGGGAAGGAGGTTAAAGAGCCAAGCGTCGCTGGTGATGCTGCAATGTACAGAATTCATCCCCGACGCGGAATTCTAAAAGGGACGGAAGAGAAAAAGAATCCGAGCCCCCCTCGATCCGGTCGGGAGAGTCCGGCTGGCGCCGGTTGAACAGCGAGATGGAGACTGAAAGACGCCACGTGTCGCGACCCTGGCGCCAGAAGTCTCCTCGACGAGACGAGACGCGCACACACCCCCTTCGCTCTTCTCGTCGACGAACGATTTTCCTTGCCGTCGGCATGTCGCCTTCTCGTCCTTGGGCTCGTCCTTCTACTGTCGCTCTGAAAGAAGTGGATTATCGGAAATTGGGGGAGAGACCGTACGTGGCGCGACTGATAAATTTAATAGCAATTGCGGTATGTGGGTTGACACGGTGGGTCAGAGAGCGCTCAATGCTCAAGGAGTTGTTGACAGATGCGTCAGCAGCAACATTATAGCAATATGTATATTTAATCTAAAATAATTATTGAATTTCTAAATGCAGTCGCGCATGTCACGTGTGTCCGTAATATAAGTGACGATTATTGATCGAAAAACAATTGGTTTGTTTTGATAACACGACCGAAATTGTGTTGTTGCCGGTGCATTTATTATTTGTATTGAACTTTAAATAGGACGACGTTGTACACGACAAAGTGTATATTTTGGATTCGCGAGAGAGAAAGAATATTTGACGCTGCGTTAAAAAAGTGTTGTTCGATGATTGTTTGTTACTTTTTTATACGCCAGACACACACCCACACACGCACTTCCGCTCATCGAAATGTAAATGCGAACCACTAACTTCACGCACGAGGTAACTTTCTTCATAATACCTTATGGCGTATCTCTGTCGGGCCCTTATTTGCGTGTGCTTCTGTCGAGCGACGACGTGACAGAGAGAAACCGTTACTTAAACATTAATTTTCATTTTAAAGATGACTTTACCGTATGCACGCCCCTTCTTCCTCTCCCTCCCTCCCCCCGTTATCTTTATACTTACGCATCATGTAAATGGCATGCATTAAGTTGGTTTTAAATTTAGAGCGGGAGGAGTCTTGTAACACACACACACACAACGTCCACGTGTAATTGCTGCGCGTGTAACACAGTTAATAAAGAACGAATAAACATGTACAATATGCATTTATGTATGTGATTACAGCGCGGTTGAAGAATACATGTTGTGTTCGTTATGCAGCAAAAAAACAGATTGTTCTTTTAAGCAACTGACCTTTAACTTTCAAAATTTTAACGCGTGCGTAAAAAATCTCCCGAATCGTTTCGATTGGCGTTTCGTCACAAACTTATTTTGACGCGGCGGCGTTGCTAGCTACAAATTAACTCTGACAAATAGGATCCCCGAAAGCGCGGATACGGTACATTGAACATCCGAAAAAAGATCGAGTGGAAAAAGAGGAAGCACATCGTAAACGTGGCGCGCCAGATACTTTATATCTACCCTCTTATATTCCGTGTAAGGAGTTGCCCGGCCCGGTGTGTGTACAGTCTACGGCAGAAATTTCAAGAACTATTACATCCGAACACCGGTGGATACTTCCGATCGTGTACTGCGGGTGAGGCGTGTATGCTCCTCTCTCTCTCTCTCTTTCTGCACGAAACCGTATATATACGTATATAACACTATATCCCGCTCGCGTTTTTCTCTTTTTCATATTTTCCCGTCGTGGCGGAACACGAACACGCGCGCGCGCTACCAATGACACGAGTGACCTCCGTCTCGTAAAACGGTAAACGATTATAATAAAAAGAACCAACTGTGTGTGAAAAGTGAATAAATAATATATGCGCGCGATTTCCGCAAATGTATTCGAATGTAATTCAGAGAATCTATCGCATCTGTACGTTCTTTTTTTTTTTTTTTAAGAAAATATTTTTTTCCACAATTTTCTCATGCTTTGCGCGCCCAGCGCGTTCGCTCTCTCTTCGCGAAAGTTCGCGTATCCATCTTCTATGCCCGGGCGCCATCCTTTCTTTTTGACGTGTTGCCCGACTCTCTCTCCTCCGCTGCTGGTAAAACATGCATACATTTCCGACGGTTTTAAACCAGCGGCTGGCCGGCGTTTCGCCGGACGGATATTTCTGAATTATGAACGAGGCGTCGTTTCATAATTCAGAATTCCGTGTACACAGACTTACAGACTTGCCGTGTAACCGGAAGGAAGATCTTAATGCGAGTGTACGATTGTTTTTTATGTCGTGAGACATCGCGCGCGCGCGAACCTTAGTATCGACGTACTTTCGTCTGCTCGAACTCTTTTGCCCTTTTCGATACCACGTCAGCTGCTTTCTCTGCGGTCTGATATAGTGTGCGTGTTTATGTTAAAAAATAAACTTAACATATATTTACATTATTATATATATAATGTAAATATATATAGCTGTATATAGCGCAGAACTCAGTTAGTGCGTTCTCCGTCGTACGATGTCGGACAATTTATTCAATTGAAACGGTGTAATTGAACATTTTTTGCACAAAGAAATGCATCAAGTACGCAAATTAATTGGAAATACATGTAAAAATATGTGGAATCATTTGAGAGAGTCTCGCTGTGCGTTTATAAGTTTCTAAATAATGGCTTTATTATATTTATACATGTAGCCCGAGCGCCTCCTGTTTTAATGTCGCGTTATTTATAGCGGTAACCGACTGTGTAACGTTATAAAAATCGCGCTTGATTAAAAGGCGGTAACGCCACGTCCTACTTCCAGCTGCATTTACGACGCGTAAACGGCGCAGTAAATTTCTCCACGGACATAAATTTAGAATTTTGCAAGAGTAGCGACGCTTGCGGTTTCGTATTTCGTCCAATTTGAATGAGCTCCCCGCTGATACTTGCCGCTTCTGTGCAATTTTAAAGAGGCGTCCAACTCGCCCGTTTCCACGTGACCGTGACATTACTCAGCTTATTACCTCCGCTTGTGCGCAATTAATGCGCGTTATTGTATTAAATTGTACATCAATTGTGATTCGCGCCGTCTCGCAGTGATACGACTCGAGGAAAAGGCGGACGCTGGCGCTTTACGTATTTTCTTGTCAGTGACATATTGTACGCAATTGAAACAGCGCGCGATAATAAGCGTCGCTTAAATTGTCACGTCATTAAAAGTGACTTTTTGGATTTTTCAAACTGCGAAAAGAGCGTCACCGAGAGAGTGCGTGTTGTAGTTTGAGCGATGAGACAGAAAAGCGAGGGAGAGACAAGGTCTCGGAATGAGGAAACACGGAGAAAGAAGGAGAGAACAAGAGGGAAGGAAGGAAATAAAAAGTAACGAGGGTTAAAGTGCGGATACTCGTCAATTATGAAACGCTTCTCTTCATCGGGGAGGGAGAAATTGCGGTCTATTAAGGAAAGTACTCTACGTGTCCGAGTGAAATTTTCGGGCCGGCCGACGTCGCGAGAAATAAAAACATTTGCGCGCCGTTGGCGTACAATGGCTTGTGGAATAAATCGCCGGCTCGCACGCAGAGGAACAAAGCGATACCTTAAGCGACATTAATAAAATTATTATCCTCCGCGTCCGGACGCAAATGGGTCACGTGAGGGCGAAAACCATCGCGAGCGATTTATCGCGCGCTCTCTCTCACTCTCCCTCTCTTCTCTCTTCTTCGCGCGAGTAGTCTCATTTATCGCGCAAAACACAATAAGGACACGCTTGTGTCTCTGCTTTTGTTTCGCGGATGCGATTTCGCCCTCGCTTTATTATTACGGCGTCATTATCGTAATAGCGAAATAGTGTTCCGAACTCTCGTGTTTCTTCGCGCGTCGGGAGTGACAAGCTCTTCTATTTTGCGCTATTAAACTTTCATTCGATTATCGCGCGATATAACTTTTCCTTCTACAATAAGCCCACCACTTGGAAGCGACTTGGAAAATACACGCGAAAGTGCAGCAGCCGTTTCTAAAAGTTGTTTCCTTCGCCGGAGAATCGTGATTTACATATGAACGCGCAAGAAACGGGCGCGCGCGCGACCGAGAAAGCGCGCAGGCAGATAAACATGTTTTACCGCACTATATATACGCGCTTGCGGTGGTGGTTGGCGCGTTTCAACGCGCACGGGGGAAGCGGGGATCTGTCCTAAAAATTTCGCGTCCGGATTGTGTCGTCGCGTCTCTCTGCTCCGGCGGAATATTTCATCCCCGATCCCGCTGATGGCCGCTTTCGGAAGTTCGCGTTACTTTTTCCCGTTCCGGAGGAAACTTCTCGCAGGCGCATTCTCTACTTTATACGAAATTGATGAAGTAAAGGGAAGAAGAGTATTTTACACCGACGCGTCCGTGCGCGCGCGCGCGCGCGAGCTGCGCCGCATGCGGTATCGTGCGGCGGCGGCGGCTACGTGGCTTGCGAAAATATATCACCGTCTTCTCTCCTCCGTACGAGGAGGTAGAGCCTTAAGCACGTATCGTGAGTTTTTGTTCGTTAACCGGAAGCCAAGTTTCACGATGCGCGACTCGGGTAATGACGCGCGACGGGAGGAAAGATACGTGGCTCGTATAAAATGAGGCCACTGGATCTGTCGTCGCCGGCAATATGCGTTATATGCCGCTATATCGAAAATTCATTTCGGTCCTGAGAATTTATGTACTTCGATATCCCGCACGCGGGATAGACTTGTATACAGATGTTATTTCTGCGATATATATTTTTTTTCCCCTCCGAAAGTTTTGGATACGCTTCTTTAAGTGTCTGCAATTTTCTTTCATTTTCGTTCTTGTTTTTCTTTTCTTTTTTTTTTTTTTTTTCTCATCGATCTGCAGCTCTCCGCAATGTACGTTTTATGTGTATCTGCGTCTCTCCCGTAACGGCATCGGGACGTCACTTATTCAACGCCGCAATGCAAGCGCTGTTGTCTAGATGCGGGAGAAAATTAGTCTCGGTATTCCCGACAAAATCGATTAGCGCTCGCTAGTATATAGAAGAGCGGCTTTAAAAGTAATTTTGAATTATCCGGCGGTGCACAAATACGCTCCGCGCGGTCGACTGACGATAAGAGAACTTCGGCCATCGAATGGCCGAGGCTTTAGGACCTTTTTCAGGAAGGAAAAACTGCGCCAGTTCGTAAAAGTGGCTGCTCCGGAGCGCGGCGCTTTCCAATGACACAGTTCGTCCCGCTTCGGCAAGCAGCGAAGTGTGATAACACCATGAAACTTTTACGGGTAAATAAAGACCAATACACGAAACAACGCGGCCATCGTAAAATTTTTACGGGCTGGAAGGGCGTTCCGTTCGTTCTTTCTCTCTCTTCTTTTTTTTTTTTTGTTTCTTTATTTTTTGTTGCTCTTCATGAACACTGCCTTCCTCATATAGTCGGAAAAATATCCTCGACGTTCCAATATTCCAGAGAAGCCAGAACCACAATCGCGCGTTGTTACACTCTGTTTTTATCGTCCCGTCTTTTTCGTTCAATAAATAGTTTTACGACGAGCGAGGACGTTATTAGACTTCATCAACGAGAGCTCTCTGATTTCATCCGATTTCCGTAGCGCATTTGTCCACACTCGGAGCGCGCAGAAATTTACATCGAGTTTCGCACGTGTAAACGTCGAAGCGTAATTTTCCCACTAAACAAAAAATTAAAACGCAATTAAATTTGAGAAAATATACAATCAAACTTTAATATTTGACGCAATGATCACATTCGGCTTCTTCTTAACGCCGCATTACGCGATGCCTAACGCGTTGTTTAATTAACGTCGCCCGAAAATCATATACGCACTAGTTACTCCGGACTGAGCGACTTGCAACTACGCGGAAACGTCTCATTGTTCTACACAAATATGCACAGATTTTTCTTCTCGAGTAACTCTCGCTGTATATATAATTATATTATATTCCCCCGACGGAAATTTTCACATAGAGTCAAGGTTGGCCCGGGGAAGAAGTTGGCCTGAAAGTTTCGCGCGTAACATGAAGTTTAATGCAAAATCTACAAAACATCTCGTATTACCATTCGCGTGTATCGCGGTTTAATATTAAAAATCAGAGAGAGAGGATTAAAAGTTTTTCGAAGGAACAAGATCCTGGTTTTTGAATTAAACCAGGAAAATTCGTCGAAGAAGTTCGCGTGTAGTAGACGGAGAGACGCGAACGTTCTCGTTGTATTACTCGTTTCGTTGTGTATCATGCAAATACGGGACTTGGAACTCTCTCTCTCTCTCTGTCCGTGTGCCAAAAGGAGTCTGTATAATAAACTAGCCAGCCGGCGCGCTATAGGATTTCGATCGTTCTACTACTAGAGCACGGCGAGGTCCGGACACAAAGGCGGTATTCTCGGACAAGAAAGCAGCGTATACACGAGACAGGAAGAAATGGGGCGGAGACGGCAGGCGAAAGAAAGGGTGAAGTAAGGACGTGCGAATTGCGCGACCTCGAAACGCTTGCTTTCTCTCTCTCTCCCCGAATATACAATAAAACGTCATCGATTTTCACTTAGAGAAAACACGCTTTTACATTTATTCGAAGTTATCTCGGTTTGTCATTCGGCAGAAAAGCCAATGCATCGACCGTCGCCACTTACCATCGTGATTTTCGCACCTTTTTCGCGCGCGCCGATCTTCATCCCTTAACCTTAAAGGGCGGCGCCGCTCATTGACGCTCATATCGCGTGCCTTATCGTCGTGTTATTTATTATTGTCGGCGCGAGGAGTACATTAAATTTCCATTACCTTCCTTAGGCGCACGAGCGAGAATTCAATTCGTAATTTATGATTTCCTTCGTTTGGATACCGAGCGCGTACAGTTGCACACACGTGTGTACAACGTACATGTCTAATGACGCGTGATAACCCGTTGCAAAATTTCATCTTAATGTGTTTAAAAACAAAACACGTATGACGTATTTTTTCCAACACTGATATTTCAAATGATAGATTCTCAGGTGATAAATTTTGAAGTGATTTAATTATCCAATGTATTGGTTTATAAATACTTTGCTGGAATCGGCAATTAAAAACAAAAAGAATATCGATATATATCGATGTGCGATATTATGATGTTCCCGTAGAAAAATCTTATTCTTGCTCAAAACGCTACTTAGAATAGTAGTACTTACGTACTATTGCACCAAAAATATTTTGTACCAACGCGATCTAAGTTAAATTTTTAATATTCCATACAAAAATTATTAATTTTGTTAAAGACTTAAGAATTAATTAAAAGTCTTCGCTGTCGTTCTTGCATAATATCATCACATTGTGTGTGTGTGTGTGTGTGCGTAATGTAATTTGACGTTTACACGTTGACACTGCGAAAGCTGAAATGGTATGATATTTGTACGGTGGAGGGACTATTGTTTGTCGGAGAAGCGTAGCAAAAGCAGAAACGCTGGGGAATCTCGCTTGCCAATCAATGGCGCTCACAATCAATATGATTGGCCATGTGGTGGAGATAAAATTGTGCACATTCATCAAGCCTTAGTCGGACTGATGGCCGTAAACATGTTCCCGTTTTGTGACAAGTCTGGGTATCAAACAATTTATGCAGCCGTCGGACGTGAGCCGAATTGAACGCGACCAGTCCGTCAAAGATCTCATTCCGGCTTAGGTTGAAAATAAAAATGGGACTTAATCTCTCCGATGTCAAGCAGAAATTTATCGCTCGTTCCCCGCGAGCGCTCAAACTGCCATTGTCGTCGTTGTCTCGTTCAATTTCACAAAAAAAAAAAAAAAAAAAAAGAAACAACCGCGATTTAAATCATGTCTTTTGTATCCATTACAAATATTTTTACTATTTTATCTCGGTACGCCGGCATATAATTTTTCATTGCTCTTTTATTTTTTTATTATTTTTATCTGTAATTAAAAAGACTCATTATAAAATATTCTCCCGCGGGGGGTGTATCGTAGCGCAACGCAATTAGCTTTGTAATGCATAATAGTGCAAGTAAGAGAGTTATTAAGCTTTGAATCACGAAATTAATGAAGATGATTATTAAAACTGTCGCTATCTCGGATGTGTCTCCCTTTTCTCTCGCTCTCTCCCCAAGCACGCAGCTTCAGAATAGTTAATGAAATTATTTGAGAGGTATTTCCCCCTTCCTACTTTCTTCTCCTCCTCCCTCGATCCGTCCGAATTATCTGTTTCGAGCTCACTGAACGTTTATTAACGCTAATACGCGCGTACGAATCCACGTGCGCAAAGAACACGCCATGTGCGTGTTTACTTCTTTGAAAACTCAGAGCGAACGTAAAATACGTTTTTGTATACGTACGACAAACTACATTTTTGTTTAAATAACGTTACGCGAGAGAGAAAATGTTATTTTCCTTGTTTTGCATTCCCGTTCGGTCTAACTACGTAATTTTGACAGAGAGAGAGCCCATAAGTCTAAACAACCTCGCTAAACGCTCTCATGTTGAAATTTGTTAATGTATTGCTCGTTAGGCCGTAATGAAGAGAAAATAGAGTTTGGTCTCTCCCTTATAGTCGGGAGGACAAAAATGGACCGTAACAGAATCAGCGAGGCATGCGAGCCTCTCGTGATGCATCGAGCGCACGGGAAGGGGAAAGTTAAGTTTGTTCCACTTTTATCGTGCGCCGCTGCGCGAAGTCTACCTCTCGGCGCGGCTCCTCCATAGTAGAGCACAAGGCAAATTCAATAATGTTAGAATATTTCCGATTATTTAGAATAGGAGCGCCATCCGGTTCGTCGTCTGCGCCCGGGGGGGAGGGAGAAGGAAGAATATCCGCGAGCATTATTTTTCTCCAAACGGAATAAAATATACCTCCCTTTTAACGCGATTATGCAAACGAAACAGTCGTCAAATGCCGCGAATCGATATCGAGCTTTGCGCATGAATAAAGAAAGGTATGTCATTAGACTAAATTCAATTTCGCACATTTTGAGAATTATTTTATAATTCTTGAACGTATATTTGCGTATAAAAAATATTTTTGCTTGCAATTGCGTAATAAGAAAACACCGGAATTGTTTATCGTCAAAGTCCATAAGAATTTTGAAGAGTTCAGCTGATTCGACTTTTTAAAATGCACATGTAAAAACTCTTGCAACACAGAGTTTTATAGGCAAATTTTACTTTTACCGACATCGTTTTGCCGTGCTGTACGTATAAAATGTCGAAACGTAATATTGTCCAGCTGACACTGGCTCGCATTTCTTTCCCGTTTTGTGTAAAATATTCACGTGAATGTAGATTGCCGGAAAATAAGAGCGGGGAAAGCGCGGGACAGGAAGTTTATTGTATATGGAAGAAAAACGGAAGAACTGTGCAAGGAACGGATAAAAAAAAAAAAAAAAAAAGAAGAAGAAGCGCTCTCGAAAAGCAATCGTAAGGGCCGAAGTAAATTCGAAATTTTTCGTCGTAAGTTTCTTCATTTTCTCCCGCTCGCGCATAGGTTCGCCTCCATGTAGTTCACATTTTTCCGAACAAATTTGTATTTTGTAGAACTTTCAAATGTGATTTTTTCCATGCAAAATTGCACGGGAGAGGAGTTCGAACGTTTTCCTATTCGATTTCCTCATAAAACCTATGCGAATTCTCGCGTCCCTCGATATCTCTTTAGATAAACTTCGCTGTCGCTTTTCGACGACTCGCGCGAATTGTTCGCGATGACAGAGCGAAACAACGCGTGCCAACGTGGAGAACAACGTAAGACGCCCACCATATAATTCCATAATCGTGCCATTGTTCTCAATTTCCATTGTATCTCTATCTCCTCCGGAGAGAGACGTCCGGCTAATTAGGCTTGTAATTAATTACGTCGGTAATTACCGATTGCGAGTACGTCTCGCTCGACTGTATGTCATCGCGCGGATCGCGTATATATCGAATATCACTGCCGAATTTTGAAAGCTCTCGATCGATATTCCACACTCATCGCGCTTGCAAAACCCGGTGAACCGTTTAAATGGAATATATTGCGTGTAAGTACAACAGATGGACGTGCGCGAAGAAAATATAGATATTGTAAAAATACCTTTCCTCTTTCTCTCTCTCTCTCCCATTGGTAGATTTTGGAACGGGCGCGAACTATATTTGTCGATTATATCGATCCGCCCGTCATGTTGCGCACGTCAGATTGAATAGTTTATTCGGTAGCTGTCCACTTTATTAAATTGGTCTGAGTGGATGTGACAAATATAGGACTGACAATATATTAATGATACATATATACATATAACTTAACAAGTGTGATATACACAAAGGCCGCAAAGAGAGGGTTATTATTGGAAACCGTGAAATGTGTTAGCTGGACTTTGATCAAATATACGTAATCGACTTCGTTCAGCGAGCACTCTATTTAGACAATACAATTGAATTTTCTATTTGATGTAAAAAAACTGATGTGGAAAAGAAATTATATACGTATATATTTTGACAAAGATAAAATAAAGGAGAAAAAGCTCTTCTTGTTAGAATAAAATATAGCGAAAGAGAACTAGATTATAAAGAAAATTACTTAAACGTTATAATTGAATTTTTATCTGACGTTGCGATAAAACAAAAAAATGTATTTGCTTTAAACGAAAGCGGTGACCGCAGCAATTACGTATGCGGCCCCGACAAAGATCGTCGGAGCGTGAAATTCGAAGGGTTGACACGAGTATCTCAGGTGCCGCGGCGGGAACGTTGAAAAGGATATACAGCTTTTCAGAGCGACGTCGGATTGTTCGGATGTGGTAAGTCCGTTATGGAGGTTTGCTCGTTTTCACGATTCCGGAGGAAAATCGTTTCTCCGTCTGCCGTTTCAAGGAGGAAAGAGGTAAGCCGATTTCTCATCGTCGAATGGAAACGATTTGGTGTCCCGGTGCGTGTCGGAAAGATATCGCGATGACCGCGGAGATTCAAAGGATGAACGAATCGCATCTTTATTATGCCACACACGATCAGCAACGAATCAGAAAAATACAGTGGATTTGCATGTTTATTTTTTACTTTGCGGCCATGTATAGAAGAGACAGAATCTCTCGGAGAAACGGATTTTAAATTTACAATTTGCCCGGCTGATTTATCTCGGTTTAATCTACTGACTCTGTCAGTCACCGGGGAGCAATCATTATGTATTCGAACGCGAGAGTTTGCAATTATAATCATAATCTTCAATTTTCAATATAAACGTTGCTTAATGGCGATGAAATAATTCGACAAAAACCGACCGTCCTCGTGTAAATATACATGAAAAATATCGCGCATTTGCGGTTTAAAATTTGTAATTCCCGTCGTCGGGACGCCGAATCGGAAATACGTTTTATTATAGCGCGCCATTAGAATGCGATCATCGCTCGCTCGCGAGGCTATACGTGCGCTCCGTGTTAGGCAAATTAATAATCGGCCACGGTTTCAAGGGCTTCGACGAGCGAACGGGCGTAATAAATACTAAAGCCGGAAAAGCGCAATTACGCGCGGCACCTGCACTATTTGGCTTTTAAACCGACGTCATATCGAGAGGGAGAGAGGAAGGGAGAAAGGGAGAGAGAGAGAGAGAGGGATGCGCTATTTAATATTATATCTTTGTTACAAAGCTTTATGTCACGCACAACGCGCGAATCTTTTTTTTTTTTTTTTTTTTTCATTATTATTTATCAATGTAGAAGCGCGGCCTTATATAAACGTAATCCTCGTAATTTTCGAGTTAGACAAATTCACAGAGCACACAAAGCAAATGATAATTCGAATTAAAGAAGAATTTAAACTTCAACTTTCGGTACTTAAAAGACAGATTAATTTAAACAGATTACAGACACACACACACACACACACTTCCGACGACAAGATAATATAAAAGAGATTTTCGTTCCTTAAGTTCCTCGTTGATCCTCCCAGTCTCTTTCAACCCCGCCAGTGGTTTCTCTTCTTAATGCGGGACCAGCGATCTCTCGCGCCACCTCCATCTCTTCGCGATCTCTACTTCGCCGCAATTTGTGTCTTGTCCGTGGACGTCCGTCTGTCTGTATGTGTGAAGATCAGCCGACTTTGTGAGCCGCCCGTACGTATGTGTGAGACAAGGTAATAAAAATATTACGAGGTCCTCTAATCTTTCTCGTATAATAGTATCCATAATTCCTCGGCGCGCTGTGGAGTCATGATCGTACCTCACCCGCGCGCCGCATCTCCGCGCCCTCATTCATCCTCCAGATCTTCCCCCGCACATGGCCGCGACGACCGTACTCGATCGTTTCCCGATCTTCTCTCTTCTCACGCCGCCGTTCTCCGGTCTCATCTATCGACGGCAGGCATAAAGGAAAGCGACGATAAGTTTTAACGTGGCCGTAGCTTCCCTCGATTATCTTTTTCGGACGATCTCTCTGTCACTTTCCTTTCCCTCCCGCACTGTCACAACTCGAGAAGCCTTTCTATTTTCACGCTTTCTCCGTGAATTAAAGTCTTTCGTTTACGACGAATCGATCAGTGACACGGTCGCGTTCCCGGCGATGTGGCGTGACGACCGTTATCCGTCGAAACGAGGGAGAGCAACATCAATCGCACCTCATCAAGCCGGTGCTTAGTTTTCACGACGTGCTTAGTTCGGAAGATCCGAAAATAACTCGCGATTCATTACTAACTATATATTTATAATTCGTAATAGATTTCAATGGAATAACGTATGACTACTTACAAAGCTACTATTCGTGTCGCGCAAAAATTTTTTTGTAATCTTGCGCCGTACGGCAAAAAAAAGCAACACGCCGCGAAAGCAACACGCTGCGAAGAACTTTCGAAGCGACAAAACTGTACGCTCGCACCGCTGGCGGAAAGGTCTACACCGCGTGAGTATTTTTGAAATCTCTTGCTCTAGTATGCGCGATAATATTGCAATCGTTGCGCCGTTGCATGCGCGTTTAAAGCAGTTTCAGTCAAATGGACTTGCATTCAATTTTCGGTTATTATTTTCTAACTTCCATTCCGTCTAACCGCGCGCGCGAGCGGCTCAACAACCGTATGCGGGTCCCGCGCCTCATATCGAACGGAAGGGAAACGTCTGATTAAATTGGCATTGGGGTACGTGTTCGATACGCGTTTTCGTCAATACCGGCGCGGCACTAAGCTTCAGAGAAATTGGTTCATATTTAGATCTGGCGTGTTTCGCTTCCTTCTCCCCCCTCGGAGTTGAATGCTTCGAATTGCGAATGTAGGCTATGCGGAACACGCGCGCACACTTTTCACCGTCGCGCGAGACGTACGTAAGATGCGGGCAAATATACGGGTAATACGAGCACGCGGCGGGGCGCATCTGTATTGCTGTGTAAAAATTTTATTAGTAAAAATCATTCGATGCCACGAACGCAAATACGGAAATACGTGGCGTAAATATTCGAGACAGAATATTTACGTCACGTTTTGTCTCACCTTATGGGAAAGTTGCGGGAAAAAAGAGATTCAATAAGGTTCTAATCGCCAAACAAAGTCGATGCGAAGAAAATCGAATGAAAGAGAAACAGCTGCGATATTTGGCGCATATCAAAGACGAGAAAAAAGTCATAAATCCGGTCTGAGATATTTGGTTTTGCAAAATCTCCCCTCGCGATACTACATTCGCTTTTATATATGCGTGCGTTGCAGAGTCTAAAAATAGGGATACCGCGTGCAGTCACGAAGCAAACTTCTCAGAGAGAAAGAGAGAAAGAATAGACGACAAGAGTGACGGAAAGCGGGGTAAGAAGGACGGAGGGTGGAGGATGAAACTTGTACTCGTGGGAATCCGAAATCACGTCCTTAATTTCCATAAAAGAGTGCAAGGACTCCTCGCCGCTCCTCCTCGCGCCCGCCACTTCAATCGAGAACACGTCACGTGGCTTGGCGTGCGATCCTCTCTTCTCTTCCACCTTCTTTATTCACCCTTCCTTTTCCCCACCTCTCAAAGAAGCTTTGAGCACTCTCTCCCAAGCATATCTCCTCGCATCCTCTTACCTTCCGCCGCATGCTATGCGGAGCCAGCTACTCAGCACATTCTCGGCAAACCGCCTGTCCCTTAAATTCGTTGCATTCAGCCTAAACAGGCTGACACACGCGAATACGCGGTTCTCGGCAGCGACGACGCTGCCGAGAAAACGTTCGACCGAAAAATCGCTCGCACGGTAGCGAATTCGCGAACGAAGGCGGCGAACTTCGTGTGCGAGAGCGCACGAAAATTCTTGAAAAAATTTACCGGCATGACGACGTAAATATATGTATATATAAAACAGAGCAAAATCTTTAACGTGTTTTGTTATACGAACTAGTTTCGAACTTAATAATAAAGTTCGATGCGTAAACTACTCCGCGCGGCAAATTTTTATGAGAAATCTACACGGCGAACTTCCGCATTGATGACTATTTAAGCGACGTAAATAATTGCGTTATTCACACTCGCTCTCTAGGAGCGGCGGCAATTTTGAGTGAAAATTACATAGTGACCTCATTAAGACGTATATTGCATGCGGATCATGATTAAATTGCAATAAAGTCACCGTTGCATGGACGCGGAAGTGTGCGGCGACGGGCGAAGACTGTGTGTCGCGTCTTGACGGGCAATCAGTTTCCGCTCGCGTATATAAATTATTCCGCAAATTGATAAAATAGAATCCACTTACCTGCGTCCCGAGAGGGAAGAGGCGTTCTCGCGAAAGTTGCCGTTGCTGCTGGGAGATAATTAATTAAGGATGAAGCGTGGCCCCGCAGGCCGAAGAAGAGGGAGGGAAGGGCATGAACTTCTCCGGGGCCGGTGTTCAACCCAGTTTTGTCCCGGATAATTTGTCAGCGTGCTCGAATTTTTGGATCGGGCAATGTCCTCTCCTTATCCTTCCCCCCTCTCTCCTCCCCCCTCACGATGCTCGAGTGCCGCGAAACTTTCACGAACGTCGTTGCGAACTTTACCTTACCCTTGACGCACGTCGGAGAAGAAATTTCTAATGTCTAACTTTGAGAGAAGCGTACACCAAGCCAAACTTTCTCACGAGCGGCTTCGCAGATTAGCGAGTTATTGGAATTTATTAATTTACACGGTCGATAATCGCATTAATGTCGCGTAACATCGATGTGAATAATGTAAATTATGCAATACAGAGAACCGTCGCGATCGAATTCTACGTGATACGAGATGTAAGGTAGAAAAAGAGGAAAAGGGATGTGTGTGTAATTAACGAAATGAGATAATACGATCGGTGTAGATCTATAAAGTACTTGCGGCACAAAAACAAAAACGGCAAGGGAGAGACACACAGCGAGATCGCTGTTGCTGTACAATATAACGTCGCCTTTATTGTTATCGTTTACTCATTAACCACAATCATTGAACGTTCACTTTTTTTTTTTTTTCATATAATACAACTTTTTTTTATCCGCTATACACACGCTTTTGTTCTCCCTAAGAGTTTCGTTCTTTCACTGCTTAAACGTCTAGGTTTAGGTAATGTCTGTTCGTGTACACATTTTCCCCGTGTGTATGTGTGTTTTATATATATACAAAAGCGCCGGGGCGGATTATTCGTCCATCGGCTAAGCTAACGGGGGAAGAGCCCGAGCATTCCCTTCCGCGCGGTTGATCTACCACATGACTTCATCCTAATCTCCTCCTCTTCCGAACCATTCCTTCTTTATTATGCTACTCTTCTCTATCCCGGAGCTATTACGAAATTGCTCTTCCTTCCCCCCTCCTCACTCCCCCTCTCCCCTCGCAACCACCGGCACCACCGCCGATACCACGGCTATTTCTTCTTCTCTATCTTCTCCCGAGATCCATCACGATCGTCTCGTTTTCTTCCCGCGCTTCCGCTTCATTTCCCCCATCCCATCTTCCCTTTCCAACGTCGGTTTTCGCCCTTAACATCGTTCGCCGTGTTGTATCGCCATTGGCTAGCGAATAATTGACAAAGAACCTGTCAAATGATCTAACGGTCGATTTACAAACTCGGGATTAATCATCTCAATGCGGTCGTTTTTATTCTCTCACTTGATTGATTTTTTTTTTTTTATTTTTTTTTTATTTTTTTACGCGAAAACAGAACGATCGTCTGTGTGATTATCAGCGATGGACACATGGGCTTTAATTTTTTTTAAAAAAAGTTTCCTTACTTTATAAAGAGCAACGCGCTTATCTTTTTTCGCTACATATAGGAATCATCATTCGTCGGCTGAAAGCGCTATTGTCCATTTTTACAAAATTACGTTGCAGTTGTTTCCTGCGTGACAACATTATTATTTTTTCTCTTCCGCACCCATCATCCTCCCATCTGATGATAATAATAACTGTTACAATTTTCAACGCGCAAACGTTAATTAATTAATTAATTCTAAAAAACGCAAAACTCTCTCCCACTCGTATCCCACAGCAAGACACTTAAAGCTCCTTTGATATCACCTGTCGTGTGATCGCGAGGAATTACATTTAATATGCTGTAGCAACACGTGACTTTGAGACTTTGCTACTCCGGATAATGAAACAAAAACTCTTCGATTTTACAACGTGACAAACTTGTCTACAAATTAAATATACATGTTTTTTTTTCTTTTATAACACACGGTAGGTATGTTACACGTGTTTCGTTTCAAGAAACGTAGGAAACGCGCTACGGTTTATTTTCGCGTCGAGATTTACAACAATTCAACATTTTTTTTTTGGTTTTTTCTTTTTTTACGTCCATCCTTCGCACACAGCCACGACAAAAAATCTTGCCGTTAGGAATTAGCTCTTTCTCTTGCTTCTCGTCACTCTTCCTCTCTCTGTATTTTATTATTACGTTACGCGAAAACTCGTTCCACACTTTGAGAAAGAGTCTTCTTTCGTGGTCCTGTCGCAGGATGCACCCCGGAGTCTCCTCAGGCGCCGTCCCGCCACGTGTTGGCTGGAAGGAAAAAGTCATCTTTTCAAATTCTCATCGAGATGATTCCTTCGCGGTGTGGCGTAAACTTTAGGGGCTTCTAGAGCCTGGCTAACATCGTGTGTTACCTCTATAATGCATGTCCTGGGCCATCGACGGACACTTGGCGTTTCCTCGCTGCCGAAGTAAAATAACAGAAAAATACACGCTTTTGAGTTTGCGAGCACATGAGAAAAGACAGCAAGATTGATTCTTTACGATCAATAAAGAAATTTCTAAGGATTTTTTATTTTGAAATAAACTATTTGTGTTTAAATAACTAGCACAAATAGTTAAAGATCAATACGAGCTAATGCGCTGAATGTACGTGCAAATATATTTTTAAACCTGTAAATTAATTCGGTTGGAAATTCGAATTGATTTCAAGATTCATCCGATGCTTAAAATTTGCATCTCCAATATATTTAAGTACTCATTTGTGTTTATATGAAGTAAACTTAAAAAAAAGGAAAAACTATTCGTGAAAAAATGTTGCCAACTTGAAGTTTATTGCAAAATAAGAGACAAATGTGTGTGGTATTTCGTCAAAAACTCACTTTATGCGCACTGAAACAATTCTACAAATAATCTTATCTGGATTGTATGCTAGAACCACTATCGTTTAATGGATACGCGATATCACATTTACAGCGGCATACCAATTACGTAATTGAACCCGCGTTCTTCACACGAAGTATCAAATGACAGAATCACAGTGTTACATTACCTTCGCAAAATCGATATTTGTTCGCACGGTTCTGTAATGAAGATCCTGCAGCGGTCTGGAATTGTTACCGAGAGGCGCTTTCGGTGTGACGGCGGAGCCCTGCATTAATTTCCTTAGGGCGTACAGCTAATAACAGAAATAGAGAGAGTAACGCCGCAAGAGATAGAGAGAGAGAGAGAGAAACGTCGATTTTATCCGACGGTATCGACAAAACCATCTACGAGCCGGTTCTCGTATCGACCAAATTGCCACTTTCGGCGATTCAAATTATAATTTCGGTACACGCGAGGTTCTCGAGTCAGATTCAAGGAGTTTACGCGCACGTAATTCCTCAAAAAAATCGATTTTATTTCTTTTTTTTTCGCGCAATCATAGACAGAGCTATCAAAGCTGTTTTCCGCGTATCTTCAATTATGTCGTCTCATATTTACCTCCCGTGCTGTGATGTAAATCGGTTTGTTGAGTATCAACCACACCGCCGTCTCCCAACAACCGGGATGCGTCGTGCTGCCCTCGTAAGTCATGTAGGCGGTGGTGTCTGGAAGAAGACTTTTCAGGGACAGATATCGCACGGGTGCGGTGTCCCCTGAAAAAAAAGGCATAACCAACACGAGGAATATTAGCAAGAGTGAAGAGCGCGTTTTTTGAATTCGCGAGAAACAATTTCTTTTGTTTCTCGCGCGATATGTAAAATGTTTTACCCGTTCAACGCGCGAGCGAAGTAATAATTTTATATCGCGAGTTTCCGAGATATATTGAATTTGTTTCTTTTTCTTTTTGTTTGTTTTTTTTAATTAAGTCGATAATACGCTCTTAAAACGCTCGAGGCTTTTTCAGATCTAAATGGCTTTAAAAGTTTCAATAGACATTAAGATTTCTGATATCACACAAAAGAGCTCATTTCACACGAATTCGCAGATTAAGAGACTGAGATTGCGCCAAGTGAAAAATGAAGAAACAGTGTTTTTTCAATGCAATTTTTATCGCGCGCGCTCACACACACATACACACGTCTACTGCATGTATTATGCAGAGAACCGATAAACGGCGTGAAACATAAGGCGCTGGGTAAAGCGTAACAGGAGGCGCGAATTATAGATGACGATCGCGGGATGTGAGACATCGAGATATTCTCGGGTCCAGGGGATATTTGACGTGTCAAGCGTGTGATATATGGGGTGGAAGCGCAACAACCGGTGCGAGTCGCATACGACACGATGAATTATTCCGCGAGTTTTCGTTTTCATACACGCTTTCTCTCTGTCCTTTGACACTTGACTCCCTTATACTGTACCGGTCACGAAAATTCAGCAGCGAGACGAATCGTTGCCGCAGCTGCACGTAACACACACACACACACACGCCGGCGCGCGACTGCCAGCGTTTTCTATAAATTCCACGATTACCTCGGCGCGAGCCCTCGTGCACTTTTAACAGACATGTGTGGATTATAGGAGGTCGTAAAGCGTAAAAGGCGTCACTTCCTGCATTCGTCGTTTCCGATACAAGTTTCTTTCGCTCCGACGACGACGACGACGGGGCAAATTGGCTCGCGATACTCGAACGAGGCTGTTCTCGCGGAAACGCCGGAAAAGCGGCGAAATTATTATTTGCGATACTCGTTCGCGTCGCGCGCGCGAATCCACCATGCGCGCACACACACCTTTTGATCCTTCAGCTCGTCCTGGCAACGAGCGAGATAGGAAAAAAAACAAAAAAAATGACGGCACACGAATCCCGAGGGAAAACGAACGAGAAAGAGGCCTCGATAATGATTGACGCTGTGCAAACACATATAAATCGCGCGGCACAAAGTGGCGATACATATATTTATGTACAATTTGCGCTCGACCGTCTGTGTGCAAGCGCGGAAAAACGCGCGGAGTGTGTGTCCCGTAATTATAAAATAATTTTGATCGATAAACGCTATATTTGAACGACAAACTTCGAACTGCTGTTTTTCCAGCGATAAACTAGATTTGAACGTGAACGTTCGATCGATCGCGTTATCGGTAGTAAAAAAAAGAAAAAGAAAAATTACACTACAGTATAAAAATCTGTTTTTCGCGCGGATGAAATAACACACACACACCAGCGTCGAATCCGTATTTTCAAAAGGAGGGTGTAATTTCGCGAATGCTGTTCTTAAGTTTATCGTATATAACCCGGGCAAATAGTAGAATTACAAGAGCAAACTATGTACAAGTCGCTTGTAAAGCGAGTCACTGCGCAAATATCTACATTTCATGCAGAATAGTGTGCATACCTCATGCGTTATGCACTATCCTCGCATAACTTTCCATCGACAGCGGCTGCGAGCGCGTGCGAGCTTCGTCTCGCGCGCACATATATATATAAATTGCCATTCAGGAAACGTAATTATATCTCAACAAAAACGTAATTGCCATTTGTGTTCATTAATTTGTAACGGAAACTCACGCCAAAGTAAACTCACGTCTCAAAGTCTTTTCTCAAAGTAACACGCGTAAGTTTCAACGCGTTTACACAAGCAAACGCACAATAATAATATTTTTTTTTGAAAAACCAAACACGCAAAGAGAAATCTGAATAATAAAAAATCAAGTGAACGGAACAATATTGAAACGAGAAAAATGACAGGGGAGGAAAAAAGAAACAAAAGATATTTCTTTCTTTGACTTGGGGGTGTGCTTTATTATAATGCGGTTTTATGTTATACATACGTCGCTCTTGTGCGAATAGAGAAAAGAAATTCAAAGGCCATCAACTACCTCGCGCGCGATATACGTGTCGACGGGAACTTACTTTTCAAGTGAGCCGAGCGACGGGCTCGAATGTGCACACGGTGGGATGCGCGCCGTTCGTAACCGCCGAACGTCCAGAAGTGATTTGTATCTTTCCTACGTAAAACGCGCGCGAGGCGAAATCCAGCGTAAAAGGTCATCATTTCACAGAATGCGCGGCGAAAAATAAATCTTTCACGCGAAACGGGGGGGAATGCACGCGCGTACATAGGGAGCGCGGATCCGTATTTATCGGACGCGAGGGAAGTGTGTGTTGCGCATCCTCTCGCACACAAGCGCAACGACGCGCAATTGAGCATCTCCCCTCTCTTTCACCGGACTGATCTCTCGTAAAAAAAAAAAAAAAAAAAAACTTAATTCAAATATGTGTTAGACGAGCTGTTCGACTGAGAGAATGAAAAGAAGAGAAAAAGAGAGAGAGAGGCACACATTTTTGCATCGAGTGCGATAGAGCGTATATCTTTCGAAGTACACAAGATTACGAGAATCTCGTTCTGCCTCATGGACGAGATGAATCCAACTTGAACCGTCTGTACACACGCCCTCGCGCCAGTTTATCCACAAATAAAGGGATATATAATCCACGATAGCACGCTCCTACGTAGCTAACATCTAAACACGGAGACTCCGCTGCGACGTTCACTATGTATATACTATATAATATATATGTATACATATATACAATATATATATATACATATATATGTATATACATACCTATATATATTGCGTCTATTTCTCGCATCGAGTCCGTGATGTCGTTGAGCGAACTCTCGTCTCCGCTCTCACAAACGGACACAATCTACCATCTACGTGCATCCCACGGAATGCGGCCAAATTTACACGAATCCTATAGATTCTACGTGTATCGCGCGCAATATCGTCTGTTGTATGTACACCCCCGTTTCTTGTCGTATTAATTTATATGTGGATTTTCGACAAAGGACCGTAGCTCTCTCTCTCTCTCTCTCTCACTCTCTCTCGTTGCACTCGTGTCTGCACTTGGTTATTATGAAAATAATTACAGGAGTGTAATTATTCAGAGGAGAATTCACAAATGAGTATAATAACGTAAAAATGTGTAACGTTTAAACGTTTTGCAACTGCTAACGAGTGCAAATAATAGGGAAGAGTAAATTGCACGCAAACGAGATAGGTCAAAAGAGTTGAAGTATCAGGCGCACAATAGCTGGCAGATTTGAGAGCTCGCAGACGTGTGTAGAGCAAGTTGCCTCCGCGACACAACGGAAACACTTTGAGTGCATTTAACCACCCTAACGAGTCCGTTTGAAGTAGTAACACAGCGTAAGCCGCGTCGTCGTCGTCGTCGTTGCCAGTAACCGCGACGTGAAGAGAGCGCATCATCAAAATGTCGCTATATATACGGACGTCTATTTCTCGTATTGAGTCCGTGACATTAAAGATGGGCGAACGCGTTCTCGCAAATGGCAGATCCGGCACAAGGGAGCTGCCGTTTTGCCTCGCAGAGAGCGATCCTCCACCCCGCGTTTCCGACGAGCTCTCTCTTCACCTTTTCTCCCCCTCCCCCATCCCGCCCCCCCGTCTTCTTTCTGCGCGAAGATATTCTTAGGACGCCGCCATTCAGATACTTCGAGGGCAAAAAGTAGAAGCTGTCAAGCTTTTCTTGAAGCGGACGCCAACCTTCCTCGCCGCGCCGCCTCACCGCCGTTCGCCATTTGGCGTTCCCTTTCCGCCGTTCTCCACCCTCGACGACGATATATCGGCGTATCCGCCGTCTTCTTACACGCCCCCGTGTGCGATGTGTTGTGGGCGCTTTTTATTTATATTCATCACCACGCGTCCTGATTCCGTTCCCGCCAACGAACGAGGTCGGAAACGAGGTCCGCGAGGGGAAGGGGGATAAATAAAGCGCGAGGGGAGAAAAGAAGAAATCCGGCGAAGATGACAAGTAATAATAACGGGGCGTCGGGAGCGGGGGAAAAAATATCAACCGCTTCGTGTCGTTTGCGGCAAACGAAGCGGGCAACGAGCGTGTGTGGGTGGGTGGAAAGGTCCTCGTGGTGATTAATGAAATGCATTAACTCCTTCCCCGAGTACGAGAGAAAGAGAGAGAGAGCCTGAGAAAACACCGCCGGCCGGGAGATCGCGCAACCGCGGATCGTGCACAAGCAACGTTTCACTCCTCCTCGGAGTGGCGGACGCCGCGGCTCTGCTATTGCTATTGATACATTCGCGCACACAAGCGCGATTAAACGAAGCAATGCGGTTTGTATTATGTATCGCGCGCGCGGATTGCCGAGGGAATTGCGCCGGATATATATCGGAATTATCGCGCGTTTTTACCCGCTCGTTCTCGTTTTTGACAAAGTTGAAAAGTGGATTTTTTTTTTTCAACAACACAAGTTATCATCGCGACGATGAAAACTTGTTTCGCCGCAACTTCTTGAAGAGTACAATCGATTTCTCGCAACATTTGAGCTGTAAATTAAATTTCCGTAGTCGTAAGAAAAGTCATCCGGCATCGATCCTCTCCTGTTGTGCTGTTTCATTCGAAATAACTCCCGTCTCTCTGTGCACGTTGTGCATATAACAAATATGTACATATGTTTATTTACATCGACGGTCGTCTATTTTCAAAATAAAACAAGACGCTCAAAATAAATATTATTACATATGAATTAGAGATGCGACGAATTTATTCGGCGAATATTAGGTTACTGGTTAACTTGTCAACTTGTAGACGAATTTTACCGATTCGTGAGAAAGCCGGCAATTGTTAGCGAGCAGCCAACAGAGTCGTTTCTTTGGCAATTGTAAAAGACCGTTGTATATATATAACCATAGTGAATAAAGTATCTTTATTTGTGGCGCTAAATTCAGTGCCGTCTAATAATCCTTTGGTGCTTCTCAAACTTCCGCTCGAATATCTTTACAATATATTTACTTATTAAACGTTCGGTATGTAACAAGCAGAAATTTCTCTCGTGCGAAGTGAAAGAACAAGCTATTTTCAGCGTGAAAGGAAAACGCGCGTTATATTCATAATAATTCATGGTCGACGGAAATCCGTGCCGACGTACCATTATCTATTATCGAACAGACCCGGCGCGGTAGTGGCTATTTCGCTGATATTTCCGTGTTAAGGTCGCGCACGCACAACACACGAGGTCTAAGCTCTCGTTGCGTGGAAGTCGAGTATCGTCGGGAATAACGTGAGGTGCTCTTAGGAAAATTGACCGTGCCTAATGGCACCGGCGCACATCGTGCGCCGGGATAATGATGATGGCGGTCGCGATAATCGCAAATATAAGAACATCCCCGACGCGAGTTACAAACGAACGTCGACGCGTGTACCGCGTGTGTTATAT